>ARYC01018942.1:0-39339 GCA_000711775.1 Oxytricha trifallax
AGATTTATTAAGGACTTCCTAAGCTCGAAGAAGGAACTTAAAAAAGAGCAGACGTAATTTATGTCAACGTCCCCTAATTCTCTGAGCTGTTTGTATAAAATATTGACCAAAAGCTCAAATGCAATGAAGTTCTGGAAAAATAATTGAATACCTAAGAGATTCGCAGGACCTACCTGACAGAGACTTTTTCTTTGGCATCGTAAGAACTCTAAGAAACGAATATCTCACAACCATCGTGAGACAGTAGAAAGAAGCTAGGATGCTGACCAGGGATGAGGAGACAATGCTAGAGAACATCAAGATCAATAAAGGCTTGCTTAAGAATTTATCATCCTTCCCTTACTCTTCAAGTAAGTTTATGTCACTGGAATAAAATTTATGTTGCAGTTAAGAAAGGGAGGGCACTTGTATTATTGAGAAAAAAAGTCAAAGTAGGAAAAATAGCTGAAAGCGAAAGAGATATGAGATATCAAGTGAATACGAAGAAAGATTCGTAGAGAGGGTCTTCTCTTACATCGATGTGCAGGCACATAGATTAGTCAATAATATAACGAGGTCTCCACCAGCTTAGAGATTGAAATAGTGACATTAAAAAATTTGTGTTTACATAAAATTTTATATATTTTATTTGTGTTTACATATCATAATTCATTAAGTAGCTGTCTCATTTTCCAAATATGCAAGAGCTCAACTTTTCACAGTGCTTGGTATTAATCTCTCTAATTCAATTTTTGATCAGAGCTACCTTTTGTCGTTTACGTTGAATTCAATCTTCGCTAATCCTGCTTTGTACCGTTACTTTACCCCAACAAAAATTTGTTCTTTGCAATTATACGCGGAGCTATAAGGCGAGTTGCAAATTATTTCCCAATTATTCTCGGAGACAAAGCTCTTAACCTTCCGTGAGTGATGCGCTCGGAGGTTATCAAGGAATATGACAATACTCTAATTCAAAACGAGTGCCTTCAGGCCTTTGAGGTCCTCAAATATATCATCTGTTTTTATTGAGCCCTCTCGAATTTGAAAAATTTCAAGACCCACCTGTCCGCTTATTATCACTATTGCTGCCTAGGTTTTTAGTTTAATTCCCTCTTTGAAAAATTTCTAATTGTCGTACTTGCAAGTCCAGCTGTGCAGTTAAGTCGATTAAGGTTTAGGATGTTTCATCGATATAAACTATCCTACGTCCCGACTAGTACGTTGCAATTATTTGTGGATAATTTAACAGCTGGACTTGGACAATTTTCTCAAAGTTCACTGAGGAATGCGATATTTCGAAGCAGCTATCTTAATTTTAATTCCATGGGAAATGAATTGTCAACGAAGCTGAGAAATTAAAATTATTGCGTCTGGAAATTTTATAAAACAACACCGCTCTCATTCGTAGACTCTCAAATGCCTGGGCTTCGAGTGTGGCTAGATGAGCTAAGTACTAAATATGATGGAGGTTCAAACCCTTCTATTTTATTTTAGTGTTTGTACAAAATTAGCCTCTCTTGATTGTCCTAATTAGGATTGCTGAAGTTTAATCTCAACATATGTATTGGCTCTCTCAAGAGCTCGAAATCTTCTATTTATGTAATGAACACATATATTTATGTAACATATATTAGTGTTAATGCTTGGACAATTTACTTGAATTTTACTGTATGGTCAAATGGAATTTACAAGAAAATATATTATTTTATAATAAAATTTAGATGATTTCAGCAAAGTTGATGATATCACTAATGGTAAAATTTAATTTCTGAAATATATTAGTTTTACAAGTAAGTAAGTAAGTCTGTATAAGAACTGATATTGAAATATGATTATGGAATAATCAAGTATACTTAATAGTTTTATCTATATTTTAATTCAAAACACACTTTAATGAAATAATATAGCAATTCAGTTATTTATTTAAATTTCCCATTTGTAATTTATCTTGATATTTTTGAATGTATTTTTAAGTAATTTACATAGAATCATTTTTATTTAACTTTAGAAAGTTATTGGTAGATTTAGGTATATTCTAGGAGGATTCAGAGAAATGTTATTTTTTTCTATCATAAATTTATATTTCTTAAAAATTCAACTAATGATTCAAACATAGGCATCTTGAAATGCAAAAAAAAGATAAGTGATAAATCCTTATGGGGAACTTTGAGAATGAAAATGGATTTTTGTGATTCCTGTATTACAGCAAGTAAAGAATAAAAAAATGTGATTTAAAAAATTTATTAAAAAAAAGTTTATTAAAAACAAGGGCAGGGATAATGACATCTGCTATAAATGGGTTTTAGACTATATTTTTCTTAATTTATATTTAATCATAAATTATATATAGATAGATCAATCTCTTCAAGACAAGAAAGACATGATGAATAATACTTAAACGCTTGAAGTATTTTTCGAGGTTTAGAACGTGACGAATGGTTAATTGGTTATTACTGTAAACCCTTTATTGCACGGATTTATAAAATGATCTTTGTTAGTTTCATATCTACATTACTAATTTTTACTTCTTTATATTTAGTCGTTTAATTTAATTTAAAAAATTTAAACATTAATATCTTTCTTATTTAATTTTTTTTCAAAAGAGTTTAATCTTTTAATGATATTTATTTATAAATTCTTTAAATTTACTTTACTTTTATTATATGTTTTATTTTAATTAAATATATCTTATTAATACCTTTAATTTTATCATTTTATGAATAAGGTCTGCAATTCTGGAAATTCAAAAAATTCTAGAATTGAACACTCCTTCCCATTTTATTCTGTATTTTTTGAAATAAAACTTGTTTCTGTTTATTTTTTCAATTTACCTTATTTACTTGATTTTATTGTTTTTTAATAGCCATTTGATATTTTCCTTTAATTCTTTTTTATATTGAATTAAAAATAATTATTTTTATATTTTTACAGTTTAATTACTTGCTTTTGTGGTAACCTTTTTAGATTTATGATAATAATTTTATTAGCAATAATAAAACTCATTAATATAATCGAAAGTAACGCTTTATCAAAAAGTTTTTTACTCCATTTTATATAAATAAATTAGATAAAAACATATAATATAGTTTTTAAAATTTTATACAATACTTATCCTTAAAATTTCTTGATTGTTCAACTAAAATGTGTGAGCCTTAAATTCATAGTTAAAATAGCATAATTCCAGAATATATAAGCTACATGAAAAATTTCAATAGTACCCCGCATTAATGATGATTATGCATCTATCTAAATATCTTTTCTTTAGTGGATAGAGTGTTGATTTATAAAATAAATCATTTTATTATAATAGAGTTCTATGTCAAACAGAAAGTTAATGAAAACCCATTAATAAAATTCGTGTGGTATATACTTTTAGATTATTATTAATCACTTTTTAGAATAATTAATTATTTTTTAATAAAATAAAACTTATCTAAAGGAAACTTGAAAACTCTTCAATATGATTTTAAGTTAACATACTATTATGATTACTAGGTGATATAATTAATTATGATAAATTTTTTTTTTTAACATTCCTTTTTCAGTTTTCTCTGCACAATACTATAATTAGGGGTTTCATTTGCGATTATCAACTTTGTGGAGAAAATTTTTAAGATTAGAGAAAAATTCATTTTTTAAAATCCTCAAGAATAAAATAGATATCTTGATTGAATTTATTGATACATTCTGATAGAACTTTAAATATTAAGTGAAGTACAATACAATAATAAATTTTATAGCTTATAGTAATTGTTTGAGATTGAATGCATATAACTAAAATTAAATCATGATGAGGAGATGGATTCAAAACCCCAAAACCCCTTAGTGAGGTTTATAAGTGCTTTGATTAGTAGGGTAAAGTTGGGGTTTTATTAGGGTTAGTAGAGAAAACGCAAGTTTAATGAGACTTTAATATGTATTTAATGAGTATTAGTTTAATTATATCACACGAATTTTACTTGCTTGTCTTTATTGTATCTCTAGAATCTCGCTTTCTTTATGGTTCGAGCATATCGTCTAAGGATTGTCTTGGATATGCTGGAGCTCTTACTATTATCTTCTCTACAATCTTCTTTATTTCTTAGCATACATCATCTTGATTTATGTGCTTCTCAGCTAGATTTAATGATTATTTTCATATTTTGTATTAATGTAAGTCATGCTTTCCATATCGCACTCTAAAATTATTGCAGCTACTGCCCAAACATCCCACTAAATAGAGCCATTAGTCCATTTCTCTCTGATTGGGAAGTAACCTGGAGTACCAAGAACCTTTGCTAAGGTTACAATCTCTTATCTTAAGGCTCTATTAAAATCGATTACAACTACTTCTAAAGGGCAAAGGTTTAGCATAACATTTTCAGGCTTCAAATCTCTATGAACGTATCCAAGCTCGTGAAGTTCCTAAACACCCTTTATCATATTAGATAGAATATCATTCAAGTCATCTGGGTATCTGTTTTAATATAGATAATCTCGGAGAGTCATTTCAAACTTTTTTAGCCTTAGTGCGATGAAACCAAACCCTAAAATAACACCATCTAGCTTGAGCAAATTCTTGCAATCTTTTTTCTAAGCCTCTCTAAGTACAATATATTCGTTAGCAAACTCATTTTGATACTGCTGGTTTTTAAGGAGATAGCTGAAAGGATATACCTTGTAGGCATAGTCATCAACCACTATGAGTTTTGCTTTAGCAGGTACGTTTATTTGTAAGTAGTTTTCAATACAACTGCTAAGGTCTACTGCATTTAGTGCAGGAATATACATGGCTCTCTCTTAAAAGCATGCTAAAAAGACATTACCAGCAGGTTGATTCATTAATTCTATTCGCTTCTGCCTCTTGAGCTTCTCCTGTTGTTCTTTTTAAGTAGATTATTAGATTTTCTTTTAGCGGGCACTAATTTCTAAGTCTCTTTATCTTAAATCAAGAACTTACTTAGGTGATGCTTCTGCATATGTTTCTTAACTTTAGCTGAGTGAGTATATGATTTCATGCAAATCGTGCACTAGTACCTGCCATCGACCTTATCATTCTTAAAATACACCTTAGCTTTCCCAGAGTGAACCTCTTTCATATGTCTCTTCAAACTGGAATCAGTAGAGAAAAAGTTTTAGCAGTCTTAGCATTCAAAAGTTTTAATCCTTTAAATCTGAAGCTGTTCCTTTTCTTCCTCAACATCTTTTATTGATGTTTAAACTTCTATTTCAGCTTTCTCTTTCATGTTTTAAACCTATATAATAAAAACCTGTGCTTCAAATTCAAGAGCTCTTAGCTCTGCCTCCCTCTCAATATATATAACTTCTTGTTTCTTGGTTGAACCAAAGTTAAGCATTGATTGACCTGCTCCTAAAAGTGCCGCTCTACGATTTAAGTTGACCGCCATGTTTAAATTCAAATTTAAATTTCTATTATAAAGCTCTTAAAACCTCTATAGCTATAGCTGGACTATATAGGAGTTGCTACAGCATTAATGATGGTTTGATCTCAGCTCTAAGACTTCATATTTATACTCAGTTTATAACTATAATTTTTGTAATTTTGCACTTAATAATTTTGATTCTGGTACCAACTCAGATAAAGTTCAGGTTGGTACTGGTACCAATTAAATTTTGAACCAGGTTGGAACTTTTCCATTAAAACCTCACTGGATTAAAACTAGGGACTAATTAAGTTTTGGTACTATTAAATTGGTACCAATTAAACTTAAACGAATTTAGTACCGGTACTAATTAAATTTAAACAAATTTAGTACTAATTTAATGGAACTAAATTGATAAAAATGGAGCTCCATCTCTGAAGTTTGTTACAGCTTCTGCGAACCTTCTCCACGTATCTTTACAGGGTTGACCTCCTATAAGATGCCCATATTTAATAGTAAGATTTTAAAGGAAAGGATCCAGAAGTCTATAAATTAAAACTTGAAATTCATTAATAGGAAGAGGAACAAAGATGGAATCATTCAATGAACAAATGAAAAGGGTTGAGGCTCAAGAAATGATCTCAAGATTCAGTAGCAAGGAGGATCTCTATCGATACCTTACTTAGCATGGTAAAATAAATTGATGTTAATCAACGATGTATACAGCTGGTCTATTCCTTCCAACGATGGAAGGTACTAAAATATCATTCTTAAAAGCAATACTCTGCGAGGAGAAGAAAGCTTTTAAAAACAAAGAAATCAAACTGATTGAAATACCTAACTACCCAGAGATTTCAGTCACAAATCTCTACGAGGATGCAATGAAAGATGATGAAGTGGTTATTTACCTTCCTAGCAAGAAGTAACTTTCAAATAAGTTGCCTGAAAGAAACTTCTTCTTTGGTGTTCTTGGTACAATCAAAGAGGATTATTTGAGAGAAATTATAGAAGAAGCTCATAAGAAACGCTACTCTATTTCTCCTGAAGATTAAAAGAAGCAAGGAATACTAATAAGCGAGACGTGGCTAGCAGAGCTTTAGAAGCATCCTTATCTCTCTAGTTAGCTTTGATTTATAACTTTTTAGGGAAACCTGGAACTGGTATATTTCTAATGAAAGAGAATGCAAAGGTTCACAGAGAGAGAAAGTCTCAAACCATCCATTAAGTTAGCAAAAGACTTTATAATGAAGTTTAAAAGTATGATGAAATAAACATAGATGCTGGTGCTGGTACAAAGAGAAGAAACATTGGTTCTAGTAAAGCACCAGAGGAAGAAAAGAAAGAGAAGCCGAATCAATTTAAGAGTTCGTTTAATATGTGAAATAATTCATTCATTTAAGTCTAACACTTATTAATAAACATTCATTCTTCCTTTCCTTGCACATATCGTAGTCTAGTCTTTACCCACTCTCTTGCAACTACTCTGTATTAAGTCTACTGTGTCGATTGGTAGATCATGCATTAGGTGATACAGCAAGAGTTTCTTGTAGTGAGTCTTAATCTAACTCTAATAGAATTCGATTCCATTAAATTGAGGACTGTAAGGAACGTTATACACAGGAGTTATCTTTAACTCTTCATAAGCTTTCTTAGATTCCTTAGTCTTATGAAGTGAGAGGTTATCAACAAACAGGATGATCTCTTGATCGTTGTACTTATCTCTTAGCTTATGTAAGAACTCTATATACAGCTCTCGCTTAATAGAGCGAGGATGAATAACATAAGTTTCTAAGCCTGAATCTTCACTGATACCAGCCAAAATTGCGTGAGTGACAACCTTAACCTTTTAGTCATACACTTCTATATTATCGTACTTCTTGTACCAAGACTTATTAATAAAGGTGTTGAACGTAAACACAGCTTCATCAGCGTGTATGAACTTGATGTTATTATCAATAGACCTCTGCATTTAATCATATATATAGTTTAAATTATTACTATAAAATGGCAGAGTAAAGTCAATCACTCTCTTCACTCTATTGACAGTCTTGAAGGTAATACCATTCCTTCAATAAATATTTGCGATAGTCTATGGTGAGATACGCATGTCAGGAAACTTGCGATGAAACATCACAGCTCGCTAGTCAAGTGGGAAATGTGCCCAATACTTAAGAGTCTTAGAATCGCAGAGATATTCAATATGCTGCTAAGAGAACTTTTATTTTCTTACAGGATGTTATCAAGAACCAGAATTGAAATGCTAAACAGCTAACAAGCAGTGATACCTTACAGTTGAAGCACTCTTACACAATAGCTTTGCAATCGCACAATAATTCATCACTGGTTTGAGTTAGTCTATATTAATACTCGCACCATACCTAAGCTTAAGCAGTAAATCTAAATATTTCTCATCATAAATAGACCCCAAAAATCGCTAATTTCTATTTCTCATTTTGCAAACTGGCCTAATTTCTTTACTAACCCTAATAAAACCCCAACTTTACCCTACTAATCAAAGCACTTATAAACCTCACTAAGGGGTTTTGGGGTTTTGATTGTGTGAAATTTTTAGTTAATTTATGAATTGAAATAAATAAAGTTCGAGCAAAGACAAAGTTTAATGCTTTAATTATTGCTATAGTAGATAAAAATAGGAAATTATAGAAATACATATAAATACGAATAGCTTTAAAATATATAACTGGCACTAATTACGAATGACTTAAATTTGAATTTGTTTTGCTTTTTAAATATGACTAAAATTATTAAGTATATTTATTAAATATAAACCAATGCAGATTGAGTAAATTATGCTAAGATTTGTTTATTTAATAGGGGAGTAAATATATAAATATTTATATTTAATCTTTATTCATGAACCTGTTTCCTCTTCCTCTGTCTCTGCGTCTCTTATGCTAGCTCTATTTGTTTTCTGGTCTTTCTGGAATCTTCAGTATCAAAGTTGATTTTTTTACTCTTGGCCCCTTCTTCCTCTGATCTCTCAAATAGATATTTTGCCAGCTCTGCTACACTGAATTGTAATTTCATCTTATTTAATTTGATTTCGACCTTCATCAACATCATGATACATCGTCTCTTTAAGCAATATTACTTCTCAGCTAAGAATTTGTTCCACGGAAGATTATTAGCGGTGATTATAGTTTCAACCTTTATATTCAATTGAGTGAGTAATTTTTATTATATTAATTATTAATTTGAAAGATAGATATTTACATATTCACTCTCCTATTAAATAAATAAATTTTAGCACAATTTACTCAATCTGAATTGGTTTATATTTAATAAATGTATTTAATAATTTTAGTTATAATTAAAAATCAAATCAAATTCAAAGTTAAGTCAATCCTAAAAAGTTTCAGATATATTTTCAAAAGCTACTCGTATTTATTTGTATTACTATAATTTTCTATTTTATCTAATATATCAATGATTTATTATTGAATAAATTTATTAGTCATTTTTTATAAATGACTCTGATACTAATGATTTTACATTTAGGAATGATTGTAGAGATAATAATATACAAATGTGAATTATACTGCCTTGTTTATCTCATAAAATTTATGAAATAAGTAATAAATTGAGATTTTAAATAAAAACAACTAACAATATCAATGATAAAAAAGACTAATAGATAAATTTCTAAAATTGTTTAAATATTCTAAGTTATTGAGTGAAAAATCTGCCCTAAAGCCATAACATAAAATAAAATAGATAAAAATAATTAAAAAACTCATAAAATTGCAACTTTTAAATAAATAGATTAATTAATTGATTTTAAAATAAAAGTTTAGGCATTTTCAGCGTTTATTATTTTAAGATGAAATTTATAATTTTTAAATAAAATATCCACACTTAAAAATAATAGACAGCAAGGCATATTTTTAAAAAATAATGAATAAAATATAAATAAGTTTGAAAAATGAAACTTTTGTTCATTCTAAATAATAATAATAAATAAATGGCTTAAAATTCGACTAATTCAAGAAGTTTTAGCTAATACGAAATTAATGATTTAAAGTTATTTATGTATATGAAGTAATTTTTAACAAGGCATTCTTAAATAACGGTTCTAAAGTACAAAAAAATTTACAAAGTGTAATCCGAAATTTAATTGAACATATTGGTAGCTGCAGCATTTGTTAATGATTAAGAAGATAAGGAACACTTTTAACTATAGTAGAAAATATTAAAAAATAATAATTTTTACAGTATCTTTGGGAATTAGATAAAAAAATTAAAATAAAAATATATAATAATAATAATAATAATTAACTCACATCTAGGGCTTAAAGCCCCCTGAGCATATCATTATGAAAGGACAGTGTCCTTTTTAGTGTTTGGAGGGAGCGACTTTCGCCATTCCGTAGCGTTTTGTTCCTTTTTCTTCTTTCCTCTTCTGTCTCTCGGTATTACATTGTTAATACGAGGGAATTTTCTCCTTGGTTTGAATTTCCATCTGGAGATTCCTTTGTATAGGAAAGGGGTTGACATTTTCATGTGATTCCACTGCTGAATAAACTTGGATCTCATTATAGGAGATCTAAATTAAATGTTTAGTTTAATGGAGTTTTTGAGTTTGATTATTTTAAATTTAACACGTGAGCGGATCTTTTGGGTAATATACTCAATGAGCTCAACTGCATCTTTCTTTGTGTATCCAAAGCCATCTAGGTAGAGATCTTCTATATCTCTATTGGTTTATTAGAAGAAGATAGTATTGAAGTCTGTATCTTTAGTGTCTTAAGTGAGCTAGGAAGTGGAAGTGTCTTAGTGTTCTTTGAAGTATTCTAACTTGGTTTCCTTAGGATGGGAATGAAATAGAGAGCCGTGTTGTAATTTAGCCCACTGCCATCTATGGAATTGTCTTAGTGTAGTATCTGTGTAACTGTCATAGGGGTCAGTCATATCTTAGATAGGTAAAGAACTTTCTAAAACTTTTTGCCAGAATTCGTTCATGATTTTTCTGTTCTGGTCGTAAATCTGTTCTTGGGTCGCCTGAGCAGATTTGAGTTCTGAGCTGAGGTTGACCTACTAAATAGGGAGAGGATTAGTGGACGTATCTATTTGCATAGGTTCGTCATCTTCGAAGACAGAGCGTTCTGGAGCTTCTTGTCCCTTTAGATTAGTGTTAAGAACTTGATTAGCATCTTTCAGTGCTTTCTCAACTAGTTGGATGTTAGCTGAGATGAAAGGAGGGACTCTTGGTTAGTACTACTAGGTACTCAACTATGGCGACTAGGGTGTCGGAAGTGAAGAGTCTAGCAGAGTCTTTAGACGTGAAGATTTTTGATAAGGCAAGAGAGCTTTAAGCCATTTCAACGTCTGTTTAGCTAGCCATAGCTATTAACTAGTTTGCTGTAGTTAGTGAAAGGCCTAGTAGTTAGGTGATGATTTGAAAGAGGGTTAGTTACATTGTCGAGTTGCCACCAGGAGAAGATATAAACTCCATATTGAATAGCTAGGAGGTAAGTCTGGAAACTTAGGAAATTTGTTAGGTGATAGAGGTTTTTCCTGGATTCAAAATCACTTTGGCTTCTTAGAAGTTGGAAGCGGATAACTTGGCTGATTGTTATATGAATTGTGGGAGAGAGGTCCACTTAAGTTCATGGTTTTCAAGAAGACGAGGATCTTCTAGGGGATCTAGGTTCTAAAGCTTAGAATTATTCCTAGTCCTGATTTTAAGAAGGTCCTTGGTCTCTTGTGGAGAGACTGGTTAGGTCTCTGGTCGAGCAGCGCTGATTAGTTGAGTCTCTAACCAGGTGTCTGTTAACGCCATACGTGTGAAAGTGTGAGTTATCTTGTATGGGATGCCCGAGGGTCAGGTCGCTGTACCTGCATATTAATTTAGAGCTACTTAGCAAGTAAATTTCTAATTTAATAATATAAAAAATAATAAAATATATTTATATTATGATTATATGGAAATGCACAAATCAAAAGAAGTAAAATTCTTAATGCAACAATGGGAAATAATATTCATCTTAATACTACAGAAATGAAGGGGCATTTATAAAAAGAATATACAGTAAAGATTTATAATATAAAAATTTCGGGAGAAAAATAACATAAAAAACATACAAAAAATTGTATAAGACTCAATCAATATAATCAATAAAGAATTAATAAATTATAAATATAATTTTAATGTAATATAAACAAATGCAAAATTATCTTGATGAGGATTTTTATATATTAAATTATTAACTATAATTAAAAAGAAAAGTACTAATTTTTGCTAATATATTAAACTTAAATCCTTTATATTCATCCATTAATCATTTATTATGCCTATTATTATCATTTTTTTCTTCTTCTTGATTTTTATCATTTTATTATAATTTTAAGACTCTGCATTTTTTGTAGTTTATCTTCTCGCTTTTGATTATAATTTGAGCAATCAGTATGCTTTGCCATTGATCCTTAATAATTAAATTAATCAAATATGATTTAGTTATTTTATAAGAATGATTCTTTATCAACTGCTTTATTAAATTCGCATTATTGTTGATATTTTTAAAAAAAATATGTTAAAGTTTAAATTCAGGGTAATAATGGACTTCGAATATTACCACATCATATTATTTAATTAGAAATGTAACCATCATCAAAAATCATTTATAAATCTTATGATGAATTCTTAAACCAGAAAGGGCAATATCACTCTTATATATAATTAATATTATAATATTTTCGATTATATTTAAGAAATTTGTACCAATTATCTTTTAAAGAAAGTCTTCCTTCAAATAATCATGCATATACAAACTGTTGATTTCTGCGTTATTCCAATTTAAATATTCTTAATCAAGGAAGGATATTTAAAAGGTTCTAATAATTGTTTTAATAGACAAAAATAATCTATTATAAAATTCTGGACTACATGACTTAAAATCAGGACTCAAGTTTTATCCTAATATAATGAGTAATAATTTTGTTAAAAATATTTGATAAATTATAAAAAAATATTAATTAAATTTGCCACTTAGAAATTCACATCTTATTTTCAATTACATTATATAAATATAACATAATATTTTAAAAATCTATGTTAAAATTTTAATTTTTCTTTTGAAGGTTTAAACTTATTTTATTTAGAATTATTAATACTAATTGATAAGAAACAAAAAGTTAATTGATATTTATTATAGAAATTTAAAAATTAATTGATATAGCTTCTACATTGTAAAGTTTGAAGCTTGAGAATTTAATATTAAAAATGAAATTTTTATTTGTTTTAATTATTTTTCTAATCACAAATAAATTAATAATTTGAACTTTAAATCCAAATCTTAGCCCATCACAAACAACTTATTGGAAGCAAACTCCTCATTATGAAAAGATAATTTAAAGATATTAAGAAAAATTGTTTGGATGGTGTTGATAAGTTAAAATTTAATGAGGCTAAATTTAGAATGGGTGAAAATAAAATAATTATGATCAAGCATAAAAGCCAATATCCTAGTTCCTAATTTTAAGTGATATTAAATAGAAAATATTTTATAATTAAACATTCTATCAATATCAACAATGACATAACTCAAAAAATAAATAATTAATTTTTATGTTCAGTTGAAGAATGCTACTCTGAGGCATACTGCTAGCTGTTTATTTTTTATGCATAATTATTAAGAATAAGAATTAATTAACATTGATTCAACTATAAGATAAGTAATTACATAATAATTTAAGATAATTTAAAAAGATGAAATTTTGCAAGCCTATTTGGAACAGCAATTTTCAGTAGAAAATTAAAAAACTGGCAATTATAATAAATTTAAATAAAGAATATATATAAAAAAGTTTGGGGTGATTGATAATAATGAAGTATAAATTGACACAACAATTTAAAAACTCTAAGAAGATTAAGACGAAGATTATTAAAGTTAAATGAATAACGAGGAATTACATTAAATTATAGCCAAGAATATGTATCCTGAACTCGAAACTATTATAAAAATAGCTTAAAAACAGAATATTTTAATTGAATAATTATTAAAAGAGGACCTCTATAAAAATAATATAAATCAAATAAAACTATTGCTTTTTAATATTATAAATTAAATTTCAAGTTAATTTGCTCTGGAGGTCGAACCCAGATCAGAAATGAAATACTTCCTCAACAAGGCAATTTAAAGAAATCCTGACATTATGGAAGACATAGGTTTCATATAAACAAACCCCTAACATTCTCTTAGATAAATAACTTAGGGATTATACTAAGCTTCCTTAGTTGGATTTGACAAAATCACAAGAGGTCATAAAATTATCTTGCTAAATTTCTTTAACTAAATAATTAAATATAGCTACCAAATTAGACAAGAAATGCTAAATAAGCTTCAACATACAAAATTAAAACACCCTAGAGAAGTTAATAGTTAAACATTGAACTCATACTTAAACCTGATATAGCAGAAGCAAACGAAGTTTATGTCTACAAACAAGTACTCTAGATAACCATAATCTAATTCATATTCACAGCCATAGCTACATCTTTTCGAATCCTTCTATATTAAACACTTGCTAAATATTAAAAATTGTCACTTTAAATTACTAAATACAGCTTACATAACAAAAGTAATCGTTCTCTCTAAATACTTAGGCACTGACCTAGTTATCATAAAATTGTTTGAAACCCTCTAGGGAGTAAAACATAACAACTTATTATTTACAGAAAACTTTGAAGAACTAACGATCCAAGATAATAAAATGTCATGGCAGTCTACAAAAACTCATACCCAAGATGTAATAATGGAAGATTAGTTTGAAATTGGTAAAATTTCCAAATAAATAGGTGACTGTAAGAAATAATATAGCTAAAATTTAATGAGTAACGAGTTGCTGCTTTATGATAATACGATAAATTAATTTTTAAAGATTAATGAATTTTAAGTCATGTTATAATATTATTTTTTAGCTTATACAAAATTAAGTTAACAAAATTAATTTAAACGTCAAAGATAATTAAATAAACTGATTAAAAATTATTAAAACAATATTAATTCATATTTTATTAAATTATTTTATTGAATAAACTATAGTACATTTTATAAAAAAGTTTTAGCTTTTATAAACAATTTTAAACTTAGGCAATCAATCTTGATTAATAGAGCCTAGATGATTAAGCTTTAAAATAATTATACTTTAAAATGAAGTAAAACATAATAGAATAAAGTTAATAAAATAAAACTCATATGTTCTAACTTTTATGTTAATATCATCTCTCATTTACTCAAGTTTAATAAAATTATTTTTTCACTCATAAATAAATATTATCTATATTTTAATTATAAAAGATGTAATAATTCAAACTTAATAAAACAAAATAGTTTAAGGAAATCGAGAAATTCTCATCAACTTTTCTTGATTGCCTTACATTTTTATAAACTAATTTTCAAAAATACATTAAGTAATTTATTTTTAATAATTTATTATAAGATGTTACTGTTTTTATTTGTAAAACCACTTGAATATTTAAATATTAAACCAAATATTTCAAAGGTGCCCAACCCCCCAATACAAGAAATAACCACCTTCCAAAATAAACTGCTTAATAAAATAACCTAAATACTTAATCAATGACACAGGAACTTAAACAAATGTCGCTCTTACTATTTACTAGTAAAATAAATTAATTTAATCAATTAAAGATTCACGATTTAAATATATGGAAGCAACAAATGTTATGGAACTAGTCATCAGTGAACACTGGACAGAAGAAGAAATAAAAAATAGACAAAAATAATATAAATTACTCAACTCACCAATGTAAACAAGGATTTAGACCTAGAACAGAGACAAGACTGGCAGGTTTTTGGCCAGAGTCTTACGAATGATGTAATTGAAATCCTATTTTTCCAAAACCTACTATGTAGGAGAAGACAAGGCAAGACAAAAGTTCTACTTGTTCTTGAGAACCAAAACCTAGAAACGGAACCACCAGAAAAATGGCTCCAACTTATGACAGACATCCCTTAAAGAAGAGGAAATATACCACCGGGAGTGAAAATAATCAACGAATATCCTGAAGCCTACAAATATCTAATGTATGTTGACTAGATTCTTATCCTATCTGACGGTATTTCAAGACCTAAAATGCTACAATCATTGGCAATCATCACAGGAATATTCTTTTATCTTATTGAAGATCAGAAACATGACAAGATGTTACTGACAAAACAATAAACCTAACACAAAGGACAGAGATTTCACATGAGGAAAACCTTTAAAAGAATACGAAAAATTCAATCCTCATCTTAATGAAATTCTGGACTATGACACAAAAAAGCCAGACAATTAATGATATATATATATATATATAAGATCGGGTGGTCTCTAGACCTCAATAAGATCATATTATTTTTATTGTTTTTTAATAATAAATAATTGTTAGATAAAGTTTTGAAAGGTTTAAATATTTCAACTCTTTTAATTTACTAAGTTTAGCTTAACAACATTAAATAAAAGCAATAAAGCTTAATGAGGAGTCATTGATTTTAATGAGTTGAGCATTCGATTGCAGCTAATAGTTTTTATTAAATAACACATAAGAGACATAAAATAACTTAAACTTGCTTTGGTTGAATTATCTTAAAGTCTATAATTATTGCATATGACTTGAATATTGTTGATATGATATAGAATCTGAAAATATCTTTATATTTACCTATCCAAACTTTTAAGTATTAATACCCAATTATAATTATTACATATGGTCCAGAGATGTTTCAAACTTAAGACTCAACTTAATTCGCTTTATATAAGCACTAGCTAAAAATTAAAAATGCTTCAAAATTTTGGAACATCTACTCTAAAAGCTTAATATTATTTGAATGCTTATCAAGATGAGAAAGGTTATTAACATTAAATCACAGAATTCTAGATTTCACAGAGTAATTTTAAAAGATGATGGTAGATGATGATATAGATATTAAATTAAATGAAATAATATGCAGATTTTTAGTAGATTATGATAAGACTAAAAAAAAATAATGGATTTTATGAAGTATTTAATGAGTTAATCACTTGATAATAATTAATAAATTTGATAAAAGATTTTTAAAGATAGAAAATTAATAATTTATTACGTCTTTTTCATTTGAGGTGTCATATGAAGAGAAAAAACTTTAAATGATTATTACTTAGGCAGTTAAATTTTTATCTTGTAAAGTTAATATCATAGATTATTCATTTTATAGGATATTATTCTGAGTTTTTATTTAACACACGGTCTGCTTTTATTTCATAGTTATAACTACTTATTTTTTAAGCATAACTTAATTTTATTGATAGAGAATCATAGTAAAGTTTAATTATCTGACTTTTTTGTGAATATGCAAAAAATTATGATTCCTTTTTTTTATCGAAATATTTATCTTTATATTCCTCAATTCGTTTGATGAAGATTTTATCACCAGCTACACCATTTTTGCATCCATAGTTGACTTAACCATTTAGATAAATAATTGCTCTTTTGCTAAGTCTAAATAAATATAAGAAACTTCCCTGAATTTTAGGACATCTTATTTTAGATTAGTGTTAAGTATTTATAATCAAATCCATTACTATTTTTCCAATTTAAAAGTCTTATTTTAATAAATTATTTCTCAAAATCAAAAGAGATAGAGAGAGTTTAAATAATGATTGAATTCAACTTGTTTTTAGAACTCGTTTGGAAATGAAAGTAATCAATTCCACAGGCAATCTGAAAATTAAAGTAGTAAAATAGCTTTGTAAGATTTTGGGTTTTTAGTTTAAATGGTTTTATAATTGGAGAAAATAGTAAAATTTAGAAAATTATATAATCTAGTATTGGCTTTGATCACAAATATAATTAATTTAGAAAATTAAATGACCATAAATTATTAATTAAATGCTGCAATCAAAGAAAAAATGCAATTTATTGATAGGCTACTCTTTTTTTTATGAATAAAAAAATATCTGAAATTAAATTAAATTATTAGATATTAAATGTTAGATTTTTTATTTTTTTAATTATTATATGATGTAAATAAACAAAAATAGTCATGATTCAATAATTATTAAATAAATAAAGTAATAATAAAAAGTAATATTGTTTGTTTATTCCTAATTAATTGGATTACATCTTATATTGTGGTAATTTTCTTCGTAATTTTATCAGAAATGCTTACCTTCAACAATTATAAATCTAACTTAATCGTTTCTTAGATTGAATCTTAACACAGTTTGCAAAATATCTCTGTCCAAATCAGTGTTCATATTTGGGATTAAGTTTTTCAAGTTATTTCCTAAATTTTATTCTTAATTTTTAGAATAAGAGATTGCTATTGATAAATTTCCTCATTTTTAATTTTTAACCCACTTTCCTAAAATAGTATTATTTAATGTTGTTGTTTAAAATTTATAAATTTTCAACTTAAAAAACGAGATTATCTTGTTGACTTAATTAACATTAGCTTTATAAAATTGTTCCGATTGTATTATCAATTATTTTTTAGTTTCTTGAGTCTCTTCAATTAATTTTTCAAATTTCATTTATTTATCATGAAGTTATTTTATAATATCTTAAGTATCTTCAACCTTTTAGTTTATAATCATACTTACTCTAATGCTTATCTTAAATAAATAACGAAAGACTATTTTAATGCAGCAGTGATATTAGATGCTTTCTATTTAATGTGATTAATTAAAATTTTACAAACTTCTTGGATTTCTTCATTACTTTCACTTATTTAATATTAGATTTAATTGATATCAATAATTTTAAAATTATTTTCTAATACTTTACCTCTTTCTTTCGTAAATAACATATTTAAATTTAATTTTTATTTTAAAAACTCCGAAACTTATACTATCAATCTTTTAAGTATTGACATCCTCAGTCATATGTGTCTTCAGGAAGAAACAGGTGACGTCCCCCAGTCTCAGATGATGTCTGGAAATCACATTATAATAAATATGGAAATATATATGTTAAAAATTTTTGAAGCATTATAAAAGATTTTTCTAGGTTCTTTTCCAGCAAGGTCTTAGAGGTCACAAGTGGTGGAACCCCTTGATTGCAACCAATGCAAAGAAATAATAGCAAGGCGGCAGCTACTGTTTAGGTATGGAGTCAAAGCCTCCGAAAAACTTTTTATAGGATTGCATATGAAATAAAATGTAATCGTTGAAATTTAATCATTAATAATTATTGATTAAAAATTATATGGAATAATTTAATTATTAAATTCTTAAATTGTGAATATTTAATTCACTGTTTATTAACCTTATACGGCTATCTATTTAGAAAATGTATTGATTTATTACCAATAGTGGTCCAATAGGGTCTATGATAATGCGATCTTCCAAAAAATTCAGCATATTTACTATTTGGAAGTAGTTATTTTATATATTCATATAGCTAATCTGGTTTTTAACTCACTAATCTTACTGGATATATTATTATATTAGGGACATTGTGGGTAAAGCTTATTTCTTTAAGTATTGAAATCATATTTTCAGGTCTTACAACTATACAAAATTCAGTAACATTTATAAGATCCAATCCAATGCCTGAGTGCAAATTTTTGTCGCCATTTAGTTTAACCCATGTTAATTTTTCTGCCCTTTTGAATCTAATTGATTTTAAGTAATATAATCATGATTCTAGTTTAGAGTAAGTAATCCAGATAAATAAGTATCCATTTTATATAGTCTTTGGATCGGAATACTTTGAAATATCTCAATATCTTTTAAAATTTAATATTAAAGTTTACAAGCTGTATCATTCCTGGGAGGATCCATCACTATTACAGCGAATAATTCTCCTAATTCATTCACATAGTTATCTGCAAAAATTTGATTCCACATTGTTTAATCTTATATGCATCCATGGTATTAATAGCTATTCTTGTTCCTTCTTCTCTTTCCCCACTTAAACTTGGTTCAATTATATGAGCCGTTATTTATTCTATCCCTAATATCAAGTGGGATCTCTCCTTATCTCTTTTAGTATTTTCACTTCGACTATTTTTTCTTATCAATTTTATTTCCCTTTTTTTGGGATCCTTAAGCTTAACTTATGTTAGTTTTTCATTAAGATTAATTTCTTGTTTTCATTTCCTTCTTTTAAGCTTTTTATTTTTTCATCGAACACTCTTTAGACTTCGTTCTGAACTTATTTCAAGTTTAATGCTTTTGCTCAAAGAAATCTGCATTTATTGAAAGCTACAATTAGTTAATTTGATTAACATCAATTAAATTTTAACATTTCACTGTTTAATACTAAAATCTAACCTTCAATCTTAGTCGTGACATAGACCTATCTGAGTGAGTTAACATGGCAATTCCGTGACGTTACAGTCATGAAGCAGAAAACTCCGAAAAAACCATTATCGCTATCGCCTAGTCTCCTCCCGAATCAAGATGTCAGCCAATTATAACCCGGGGACAGAGCTTGTAAAATTCAACGAAAGCTACAATTAAAGTAATTTTATTTTACTTTTTAAATTTTCAATGATTTTATACTTTTCCTATATTACAGCTTAGGTAATTTATTATCTCTTTTATCCTGCTAATCTCTTTTTATTATTTCTATGTTTTTAATGTTTAGCTTTACACTTTTATATTTCTAATTTGTTAGTCTCCTGCTTCATTTTGCTCATTTTCTAATCTATACTCTTAAAGATTTCTCGAAATTCATTCTTCAAATAATTGTTCATCTCTTTTCTTTTCATAAACGAATATATCATTCCTTGAACTGCTAAAAGCTGTCAAACTTATGCTTTATTGTATATATTAATTTCACAGACAGATTGAATTTTTTTCTCTGTATTTTAGTATACATTATTAGATTATTTTTTTCTTTACTTAAATTAAGGTATTTTAATTTAATTGGTTATCATGGCCATTAGAATCTTGAATATGAGCTTTATTTAAATCTCTGATATGACTCTATCTTTGATTAATTGTTTAATCTTTAATTAATTATTATATATTTTAATAAGAATGAACAGAGAATGAACAGAAACAAAGGAAAAGGAAGAAGAAGAGAAAGAAGATAAAGACTCAGCATAAACTGAGAGGATCTCCAACTAACTAATAGGGCTTTTCCCTTAAAAAGCTCTTTAGCTTATTAAGATCGGGGGTCCCCAGAGATCTCAATGCAATCACATTATTATTTATTATTTATTTTGAATTATTGACTGATCATTATCAAATCAAATTATTTGGTCCTGACTTATTCGCTAATTAATCCATTTCTATCTATTAATGATGAATTAAAACATGAATCTTGACTCTCATCTATGTCAGAATTATTCAATATTTCTTCCCAATCACATTATTAGTCTAATTTATTTTCACCATAAAAATATTGTAAAGGTTGTCTTAAACCTTAATTTTCTTTAAGTTATTCTTAAAACTATAATATCCCCAGTCCAATTAGGTTTCATAGATTATATGCTCATATTTGTTAATCATTAACTGATTTAAATAGAAAATAGTTATTTCTTATAACTCTTATTTAAACTATTATATCAATACAAAATATATATTGAGTTAAATATCTAAATAATATATAATTCTAAAGCTGAATTAATTAATTACACCATTAGAAAAGCTTTTCAAAAATAAAATGATTTAAAAATTTCTTGTTATTATAAAAAAAACCTATATTTAAATTATTATGAAACATATTTGAATATTCAAGAACATTCAAGCAAATTTTTAGTTGCCTTTAAAAAAATTAAACTTAAGCCAAATGCAATAATGATCAAAATCAATAATTTAATTTTTTTTATAATAAGAGTATAAACTCTGAACATCAAACCTCAGAAATAAAAAAATGATTAAGGTCATAATTAAATCAAACAGCTAATAAACTTTTACTACTTAAATTCAATTACTTAGATTAAGATTTAAAATCAGCTCTATTGGGTAATTTAATTACATCACATCATTTTTGATGAAGAGTTTTCGCTATTAAAGTAATTATTTACTATAATTCATTCTGATCGTTGTGATTCTGAATAAACGAATTAATCTAAGTTTTAATGTTTGAGTAGTCAATCTAATACCAATGAAATTTCAACGAACGGTTAAGATAATAGCATCTTTGACTAAATATCAATCAAAAATGTAGCCTATAAATAACTTCGAGAGCAGTTTATTTCACTTCTTCAATAACTTACAGATTCTAAGACTCATAAAAAATGCTAGTAATTTTATAATATGCACAAATTTAATTCTCTTTATTAATACTACGATTAAGTTCCTAATTTATTATTAAATGCTTGAGACAGGAAACCTGTATTCACAAAAGAAAAAGAATGACAATAATTATTAAAAGCCCCGAAAATTATTGATTAAATGCACGTATATGATAATATTAAGTTTATTTAGAGCTCAAAGTAAATTTTTTAAGCAATCTTCAAAAGAAAAACTAAAGATTATAAAAACTTGTTGCATCTTAATTTTTAGGCTTAGATGTATTGTAAATCTCAAACAATTGCAAATTCCCCTCCCAAGGATTGAAACTCATTGGATATTGAAAATAGCTCTTTCAATCTAAAAATCAAGTGACTTTATTATAATCTATGGAAATTTTGGATTAACAGAAAAACAGTAATAAATTGCTCAATCAGGGATGAGAAGAAATATCTTTATATAAATGATTGAAATGGAGTATAAGTGCTTAATCCTGCTTGACTAGTTTTTTATAATAAAATCTAAGCTTATTAATAAATAAAAATTTAAGAAAAAAAATAGTAAAATCAAAGTTGATAATAAAAACAGGTTATACAAAAGAAAGATTCGAGGCATTTCATAGGTTAATTTTGGAAAAGCAAATTCATTACATTACGAGATTAGACTAAGAAATTGAATTAAAATGGAGCTTTTTGATTTATTTGAATAATTATAACAGTAGAACTTTCCATTATTGTAGAAATACATTTGAATTTGGAAAATTAATTATAATTAAATTAAATATAAATAAAAATCGTGGCAGTTAAAGTTGGCCAATTTAAATGATCTAGGGCTCATTCGTTAGAGAATTCAAAATTATCTGGACTTTACTATTGGCGGTACTATTTTACTGCATCTCTGGAGCGAGATAACTTGGCTTTAATTAAATCCTCTTAATTCATTAAATTATACCCTCACATTAAAGTCGATTTATCTCGCTCCAGGGATGCGATAAAATAGTACAGCCGATAATATATTATACTCCAGCTAATTTTTAATTATCTATCGAATGAGCCCAAGATCGTTCAAATTTGCCAACTTTAACTGCCAAGATTTTGATTTATATTTAATTTAATTATTATTAATTTTCCAAATTCGAATGTATTTCTACAATAATTAATACTTTAAGAAACTAACTGTATTTGACAAAAGTCAAATCATCATCGCCAAAGTAAGCAAAAGAAATAAAAAATTATTCTTGAATGAATACAAAATAAAATAAATGATATTAACCTTATTCATATTGGTTACAAGCTTAAAAACTTCAATCAATTTGTAATGCCTTTTAAAATAATCCTTATATCCAAAATAGTCAAGGCTGCAGTAATGGCTTCCAAGTTTAGGTAACATTTATGATCTTAATTTTTCAATTTTATTAATAACGAGAAATAGTGAATAGCTTGATATAGATTTGATCTTAATATTAATCTAAGAATCTTTCATTATAAAAGCAAATAGTTTTTAAATAGGATCAAGATCAAATTAATATGGCTCTAGAAAAGCTATCTGAATTTTATGCTTCTCTAATTTTTCCCTGATGTATTTACTTCTATGATAAGCAGCATTGCCTAACATTAGATCTGTTGATTCCCTCCAATAAATATTGTTTTTCTAAATGAGACACAATTTTCATGATAAAGTAGCAAATATAAATACTGTTGTTATGACCTTGGTGTAGGTGAAATATAAATTTCTAGAAGAGCTGATGCCACCAATAATATTAACTGAGAAATTATTCGAGAACTTAATTTGTATCGTTTCAAGCCTTTAATTGACTATGCTCTGCATGTATTACCAATCTATTAGATGCTGCATTTATCTATATTTATCAGATTGAACCCCTTATCAAGAATTTGAGTGAAATTAAAAGCAGCTAGCTACCTTTTTATATTCATTTTTATGAGTTAGTTCAGTCATCTACAGAGTTTATCTTTTTATATCTTAATTATAATTGTCATATGGCAAAATTACTCAACCAGCTCTAAGATACTTTAATATCAAATTTTTATTTTAAGTTTCTTTTACAACTCTTTGATATTTGAAATCTTCTATCCTTGCGAAAAAAAATTTTTCATAAATTCTTTTAAGCAGGAATGAATTTTGCTACTGCGTTTTAATGGGGCACTTGTGTGAAAATCAATTCCATTGCGCATTTAATGGCCAATCTTTTTAAATCTGTATTTGGTAACCCCTAATGATCTAGCTGCAACCAGAATTTAAAAAAAAGTCACAAATATTCTTTTCAAACTTTGTTGATTTTTTAGATGCTATTTGGCTTTAATTAGTCCTCTAAAATCCAAAATTGTAATACTTTTCTTCAAGACTTAGGAGTTAGAGCTAACTTTTAATTTAATCAATACTCAAGTAGCTTTAGTTTACAATTTGTGAATATATTCACTTACTTGATCATTTAAATCAGACTCGAATGTACTTTATTTCTCCAAGACTTAACTTGAGTGGATGAGTGCAATTCTCAAGATTGTCTCTAAAAAGATATCCATAATCTGTGCTTTCTAGTTCAGTCGATATAAACCATGACCTTGGATCTAACTTTAAGCTGTCATATGCTTCGCAGAAGAAATGCTGATTTAATTTGCTCTCTAATTAGCTTATAGAATCATCGGTTCAATTCTCTAGGTCAACTTCATTTTCATAAATCGGAGCATTTGTTAAGAGTTAAGTTGAGCTACCATGAAATCGTTTGATGTTCCTTTTTCCGAAACTTGAAGGCTCCTTCCTCAAGTTCACCTCCAGATGAACTGGAGTATTGAGATAATTTATTTAATTAAAAATAATCTGTCAGTATATTATTTATTGCTAGTACTAGATTTCATTTTCTGGAAAATGATTTTATTACTTCAACAAAGAGGATTCTTTATACTGTTTTCCTATTGTGCTTAGAATAGTTAATAGTAATCCTATTTAATATTATAATTAATTAATAAAATTTTTTAATGCATTTCTAAACTTTACTGGCGAAAAGGTAAATCAATTACATCTATAAGAATTTGAAATGTAGATGCAGGGATAGCTATCAAGTGTGAACATTCATTAAGTGTAAGAGAAGATTGGGAGCAAGAAAGAGCTCCATGATTTTTAGCTCAGGAGTGCGGAGCCTTCTTACCAAAATTAGAATGTAGCAATCATGATATATAATCAGAAAACAAAATTTCTTATAGGCAACATATATGTTTAAAAATGATGCAATAATTTAATGAAATATAATTGACTAATTAGTTTTATGATGTATAGAAAATTAATTAAATATAAGTAAACTTATTAAATTATATATATAATATGATAAATCATCCACTCTTTATATAATAATAACATGTCTGTTTATAAAATTTATTTTTTGTTTATATTTGATAGTAATACTGCAAAATGTTTCTGAATATGTATAGTTATAATTAATTTATGAAACTTACTTGTGAATATAGAATACCTACTTAAATTCTGATATAAATAAATTGATTCATGAGCCTGCTACCATAGCCTACTGTTGCTTCATTTTTCTTAAGTTATAATTTATACTAATCAGAATCTATTTTTGATTAGTTAATAAAGTATTCTTTATATATAATAAGGATATCTTGTCTTAAAGTTTCTATATATAATTTATAAGATAGCATTTTTAAGGAAATTGAATAAATATAATGTTAAAACTTTACATTAATGCATATTTTATATGAAAAAAAAAGAATTTTAGGAGCACTTTTGTGAGGATGCTCAATTTATGAGCATTTTTGTGAGGAATAAAATGATACTATAAAAAAAACTTTCAAATTTAAAATAAGCTACTATCACTATGGTATTGTTTATATACACTCTAGTTGTAATAATCCCTATATCATCATTAATGTCTCATAATTCTATTTTATACATGGCTCATAATGTAAAGGATATCGATATCTTATCATAAACCATGAATGTTTATTTCCTCAAAAGCGTCCTCAATGGTGAAAAAGAGGTAGATTTATGAAACTAATATATCTAGTACTTAAAATGAAGTGATGTAATTACAGCAGAATTTCCTTAAATAGAGTGCCTTACCGCTGACGATTTCTTAGGATATGCTCAGCAAAGCCCTCATTGCCGAAGTTCCTCCCAGATTAGTGCTATTAGTTGCACTTAGATAAGAAGTAGATATGTTACATTCTCATGTCATTAGATAACGATGGTATTAATTAAAAGATATTCGAGGCAAAACAGAAAAGGAGAGAAAAACTAGATTAAACCAAGAATTTAATGCAAGAATTGAGCAAATCGTTAAACTATAGTGGTAAGAATTTTATCTTTTTATTTAAAAGGGAAAGTTTTCTCATTTAATAAAACAAACCTCTTAACGAAAGCGCCGAATGAAAGAAGTTGAGGAAATAAAAGGCGAGAAGATTGCGAGGAGAGGCAGTAAGTAAAAATATTTGCAGGAAAACAAAAGAATGAGGGATAAATTTAACGATAGATAAGCGTACATGGATAAACTAGTGGGCAACAAACAGCTCTTTCACTAACTCCATGACAATGGAGTAAAAGATGGCTAAGGAAGGTTTCTAGCCAATCAATAAAATTTTGACATGAATTCAAAGCGATATTCCTTGTTTATAGTATATTTGACTTAATAATTTAACATTATATCTCTTAATTTGAGTTTAACATTGCTAAAAAGTTCTGCACATATTGCCATAGCATTAATTTGAGCTGCTGCTATTTATTTCACTAGTTTTTTGACATTTTATTTCATCAGCTGCAGCTTAATTGCTTACCAAAAATTCTCTTTCATGTCAGTCTGCCATATTTTGAGACAAATTGATTTGCTGCCTTATTCTCATTCGCTTTCAAGATTGAATTTTATTTATGAATTTTTGCTCTCTTTAAAACTTCCTTCTTCATAGCTTATTCAATCTTTTGTGTGGGAAAAGATCCTAACTTTTTAGGGTCTTTTTCTTAAGAAATCTTTTGCTCAGTCTTTTTCTTTCTTCTGCTTAAATTCATGGGTAAACCAATAATGTCAATAGAGCTATCCAAAGATTGAGGAGATCATTTTAATAAAGAGCATTTATCGAAATAAGAGAGGAATTTAATTTAAAATACAAATTTAGGAAGAAAAATGCCTGTTTATTCAAAGAGTAGTTGTCTTAAATCCTTCTTGATTCTCTTCATCTTCTTGATTTTCAACTTTTCTTGTACTTGCTGAAATCACCAAGAATATTCACGTTCCATTCCTAATCTTGTGGTCGTCAAAAACTCCCAGTGTCAGAGTTGCAGCTCCTGAAACCTCAGCCACTCCTAGGTTTAGAGTACTGTATCAAAAGAATCTTGAACAAGGAGGGGACTCCGTTATGTTTAGATTGAATATAATGATTTAGAGATATTTTATAAATTTAATCATCCTGAGCTTTAATTAATAAATATCATCCTAAAATTAATAAAAATATCTCTAATTAAATTTCTCTATAAATTAAACTTATTAGTTTAATCACATATGTTAAAGCATTAAAACTTAAAAAGTTTTAATCAGGATGATTAAATAAAAAAAACATCTCAAAATAATTAAATTCTAACTAAACATAATAGGGTTTCCTCCTCCATAAAAAATCTAAGTATGATGCTATTTAAACCGAGATGCGGCTAAGGTTTCAACTGCAGCACCAATAACACAGTGGGTTTTGACTACACCAAGCAAAGCAACTAAAGCTCAATATCTTTGATGAATTCAATAAGAGCAAGAAAATATCAATGAATCGATGATGAAGAAGATTATTACTATTTTAAGGCAATACTCTAAGCTATAGTTATGCTTTTTACTCTCTACTTTTGTATTTTAAAATAAAATTCACTCTTAAATCACTAAATTCTCTTTATGATGAGGCAAGATGAGCTTTGTTTTATCAATGAGGTCAGGATTTACGCTCCCTCATATTTTGAACTCTTACCCTCTTGATAGCTGTTGTCAGTTTGTCTTGTTGCATTTCTTAAACAGCAATCGTATTCTCTTAATGTTAAAAAGGATTTGATTTTAAGGAGCTTATTTTTATAGATGAGCATTAACTCTGTTTAAAAGAATTAAATTGATAAGTAATTGGATTGCTTCCGTCAAGTTAGTCGGGTCGATCAGTTGAGTTCTCTGTTTCTAGCATATAAAAGGCGGATATTAAGAATTTGACTTAATAAAATTTAATTTAGAATTATTAAATATGCAGTTCTTTATTCATACTTAATTGAAATTCCCTTGTCTTAATTGTAAAAAACACCTTTTTAGCATGTATATTACCCTGACCTCCATCATCTTTGATAGAATGATTGTAGAAGATTCGCGTTTATTAGATACTCGTAATAGTTACTGAAACTTAGCAAGCTGAAAACATTTGCCTAAATAGCTTAGGCTATCTCCTCAATTCAAAGCTATTTTCTTATATGAATATTTTAGAAATTTATTTAAATAGTCATTAGAAACACTTAGTTTTACAAACATCTTCACTTTATATTTAATAACCTTTCCGATAGAAGACTTTATAAACACAAATCATTGGGATGATTAAAATTATTTTTGATGAGATCATGAATTGAATAGCATCTCGCCATATAATCAGAGATTTATGAGTAATTATGCAAGCTTAATCATTATTAAAGATAAAATAAGGTTTATATCATTTAAAAAGATTACACAGTAAAAATCGATGATAAATTTATAAGAAAACAGTTAAGGCCTAACTATTGAAGAAAGCTCAGAAGATCAGTTAATGAAGAATTATTTCTACCTAATTCAAAGCAAATCCACTTACAAATTTTTTCTTTTACATTAAGCTCAACTAAGCAGACTTAATCATTAACTTAAATATTTAATTTATTAATTAATAGTTCCACTGTCAAATAACTTATTTTCTATATTCAAGTCAAAATATCTTCTAGAGCAAAGTCGATTTTTTATAATTTTGTGGTTAATAATTTGAAGATAATTTAATTAGATAATTTATAAAAGTTAAGCTCTATATGCAACTTCATAAAATAATAAAATCATAAATAATTTCGAATAAAATTTTAGTAATTGATAAGTATTATTTAATTTTTTAATTATTGATAAAATACATAAAAAAATAGGGAAATTGGCATAAGTTTAAATAATAGATTAATTGATCTCAAATATATTATATTATTAATAAACTTAATTTAATGATATAAAAGCAATTTTCTAAAGATCAGATCATGATTAAAATCAAACAAATCTCTCAGGAGCAAGGTTTTCAACTTTACATGCTGCATGAGAAAATATAGACACAAAATAAAATAATGGGATATATTACCATTTGCCTACTCTTTCTATTATAGAATAAACTTTAATCCAGGAACATTTGGTGAGCAAAGAAGTAAGATTTTCAAGATTATTTTTAATCGTTAACTCTAAATTATCTTGGTTGAGTAAAAAATTTATTCACACTATACATTTATCGTTAAAATTTAGGTAATGAACTTCAACAACCAAAAGAATATTTCTAAAAATCAATTGATTACATTGAGAGGTTTTATAATCGTGCGGGAAATAGGTTTGATCTTAATGAATTCGTAGAGCATGTCGTATTTGCAGGTAATGGTAAGATTACTTTAACTTGGGTGTTGAATTATTTAATATCTGCTAACCCTTTTGATAAGATCATTTATTAGCAATTAGACATTATTTAGCCACAAACAGCTACTTGTTCAAGCGCAGATTCCTCAAGATAAATTAGGCTTTAAGCACTTTATACAATTGATGACTAGGCAATTCATTTAGAAGATGCTCTCAAGCCATAAAATTAATCAGACACATTAATGATTCTGAGTAGTGGAAGCATATAAAGTTTAGTAAATGTTATAGAGTCTTAAGTTTCTGATCTTTAAACTTGCTTAGTAAAAATTCTATCTTGTAGCTCTAATGACCTATATCACATTAATCAAGTAATTTAAGATCATACCTTATGGTAATATATTATATAATTCACACCTATCATAATGGAGCATTTCCAATAAAAATTACCAAATATTTTAAAGTTTACCTAATACACGACTGTAATATTTTAAATAAATTAATCTTTGATTTAAGCATATGTCAATTAACATATTTTTATGTATTTTATCAATAATGTATTTTGAATTAAGAACTTACATAATTAAAATTCTACCATAAATTTATAAACCAGAGATTTCTCATCATTATTTATAAATATAAAATATCTACATTTATTTTAAGATTATTAATTTAGTTACATTCATTAATTTTAAATTTCTCTCCAACAATTTATTAAATCTTATGTTTAAAATATATAAATACATTTTATGTATTTATAATATTATATTAAATTAATTTTGAGTAATTATTGCCAATAATTTCTAGTTTGAGACATAGTTGCTAATATTGAATATGTTTGAATTATTTTACTGGATTGATTTCGAATCTTCAGAATTTATTTCAAAGCTAAAACTAACTAACTATTGCCAATAACTACTCTTTATAGTGCATAATAAAATATTTTTAATAGTGAAATATTTAGTAAATTATTTAAGAAACATTATTACTAAAAAATTTCATTTTATTGAAGGAAAGAAAAATAAATTTTATAAATAAAAGTAAAATAAATAATATTCATTAATTTTAATCAAACTTAAAATAGAAATAGAAAAAATAAGTTTAAAAATACTTAAATAATAATATAGTAAAGTGAATTTATATATAAAATATAATACTGTGTGGAAAAATATTTATTGTCATTAATTAATTTTATACTATATATTATTGTATTTTTCTATTAGTAGCATCATATGCATTTTTTACTTTGTACTTATATTTAATAATGATATTATTAATACTTACATTTATTAAGTTTTACTAATTTCTGCATTATCACTTTATAATTAATATTATGTTTACATAAAGAATTCTAAAAATTGTTCATTAGTTTATAAAAAATATTAATCTTAATATTTACAATGCTTTTTTCACAAAATTTATTTTTTTTTAAATTTACATTTTTAACGTCAATAAGGCAGGTGACCAACGAGATTCAATAAACTATTTGGGGAAAAGAGATTAATAGATTTGGACAAAATAACCAAAATTGAGGTTCTAGCGAATATAATTTGGTTACACAAAAGAATAAGAGGCCCAGAATTCAAAGGCTGCTTATAAAAAGTAAAAAAAATGTTCAGAATAACATTTGTAAAGAAATAAGAACTGAGCATTGATGGGAAAGATCAAAATCTAAAGTGAAAAAATCAAAAATATTCAAGTCAATGGAAAAAATGAAATTAATAAGATTGTGAGAATTAATGAGAAATACAATTAATTTACAAAATTTAATTTAAGGAAATAAAAGCAAAGCAATAATAAACAATAATAATAATTTAAATAAGATTCCTCTCAAAGATTTAAGAGATGGATGAATCAAAAGATAATCTAAACCAAAATCGACCAAGAGAAGCACCTACAGCAATGTAGGGAACTATAAATCCCGACATGTTGCCAGAGTAATAGTATTAGGAACTGTAAGAACTGGGTGATATTAAGAATTATGAAGGAAGCGGGGGAAGTAGAAGTCTACGACGCAAGGAAGCAAGTAGGGATTCTAGCTCTGTTACAAACGAACCTAAAGCAATACAATGATTTTATTGGCCAAATGATAGGCAGAGCATTCGCAGTAAGGAACCTCGTGAGTTAACCAGAAATCAATCAAGTAAAGGACCCAGAAGATTGTGGGATATTGACTATCTTGATGACAAACAGCCTTGCTCTGAAATTACCAGGTGAGCTAGTGTTCCAAATATTTGCAAAAGACTGGATCAATATGTAGAGATATTACCTGATGATCAATTAAGAGGCTGGTCATATGAAATTAGAGATTGGAAAATCTGGAATATCGGTCAAAGAAGAAGACCTTGAGCCAATCACAGATAAAAGAAATGAAAACCTATGGCAAGCGAATTGGGATGCTAAAGGATCTGAGTTGATCAACCAAAGTTAACATGTAGTCACCTGGGACGAAATGTTGATTAAAGGAGGAGACAAGATGCTACTTGAACAAACTTACATTTGACAAGAGGGATAATTCAGCGATTTAGATGAGAACATCACAAAATAGAAGGATTTCAATACTCAAAAGGATAGAAAATAAGTGGAAAGTTTGAGAAAGGGAAAGAGGAGACGAGGGAGCTCGAGCTCACCAAGGACCAACAAAAGATTAAACCATCACTCATGGAAAAGGAGACACAAACTACAAGGACAGCGGTAGTGGAAGAGATTGGAAACAACATAAATAAGAAGGAGGCCCAGAGAGAGAGTCAGTATGAATGATGAGGAACCAAAGATGAACAGAGAGGAAAAATGAGTTTAATTTTTATAATGAATTACATTTCGTGCAAGTTATTCACAAAACTTAAATGGAAATGAAATGAATATATATTTACCTTAAGTTACTATCTATCTATTATCTAATATTTTTAGCATATTTTTGTAAAATTATGAGCATTTTATCATAAAAATATAACCAACAACAATTATTAAATAATAAGATTATATAAATTTTTTTATTTGCTTATTTAATTAAAGTTATAATTTTCAAAAACTATTTAAAGAATTAATTTTTCTTATAAATACAAATTTATTTGAATTGAATTTATCAAATAAAAAACATTTATGATATAATTATTATAAAGTTAATAAAAATAATTGTATGATAAATAATATTATTTTATTTATATGGATGGACTAAACCTTGTGGACCAACCCATGTTTAAATTTTTCTTACCCTGAAGAGATAATATTTGAAAGATAAGCATTGGTAGTAGGGTTAAACAAATAAGGGACATAAAGATGCAAGATTTTTTCAGTTTAAAACAGAACAAGATATACTCTAGAAAGACTAGTTAGCTAACAGATAGCATAAAACACTAGTGTGCAAACTGAGGGCTAGAAATCGTATGTTGTGATAAATGGGAAGAATTAGACATGAATCATGAAAGATATGCTCACAATATTAATGAAAACAAGGCAAGAGATATAATACGCTCAAAACAAATTGAAGGAGTTTGGGCCGTACTTAAATGTTGGGTCAAGCATGTATACAACAAGATGCCCGGTTAACCAAACATAATTGAAGATTGCTTATACGAAGCATTGTGGCGAAGGAATCTTAAAAAATTAAGAAAAAATCAAGCTTTTTATGAAAACATATACAATACATATTTATATTTGTGAAATTGTAATAATTGATATTTATTTATCAACTATTACATTTCATTTCATATACAATCCAATAAAATTTTTTTCGCTGGTTCTAACTCCAAACCTACAAAAGAGCTCCCGTCCCTTTACTCCTGCTATTATTTGTTTCGCATTAGTTGCGAACATGGGGTTGCACCCCTAGGACCCTGCCGAAAAAGATCCTTGAAAAATCTTTTATAGTGCTTCAAACATTTATAACATATATATTTTCCATCTGACCTCCTTACGTCAACTGCGACCCTCAGACGTAGTCTGTAACTTGGTGGCGTTTTACCCACAATCTTATAAACTTATCTAACATAGCATTTATAGTCAATTGTTTATAATATTTTTATTTTAACTATTCATCCTTCTACAAATTTTGAAATGATTCATCTAATAACTACTGAGTTTCTTTGATAACATTCGATTTTTAGTTTAAAAACTAATTGACTCAAAAATGGTTAGGCTAATTGTTTATTAAAAGTGATATTCAAATGACTCTTGAATTATTTTCATTGTGATTAATAGTTCTACTGTCTCTTTGATTTAAATTTCAGATTTTAGACTTAAGGATTTCCTTTTTTTATCATAGGTTTATTTGAGAAGAAACTTTGCCCTAACTTTAGATTATTTTAATTACCGACTAGTCAATTATGATGATTGACAGGAGTCACCAAAAACTTCATTTAAAATATGATTTTAATATCTTAATAAATTTTTTCTTAAAATATTTTTTCTTTTTAAAGTCTATTACTTTATTTTTGGTATTCTCTTGTTTCAATTCTTCAAGATAGTTTTCATTTAAAAAGTATATTTTATAATTAAATAGCTTTGATGAACTAAAAGTAGCATGCGTTTGTCCTTTCTCCTTACTATTTCGTTTTGATTTCACTGATTTCTTGTTCATTTATTTAGATATATTTTAGAAAATATTTCCCCAATTTATAGTTCTCTAATCCACAAAACTCAACTAGCCACCCCCCGTAATAAGTATCTACATCTTCATGAATGTGTTTTAGCTTCTATATGTAATAATATTTATATAAATAGAATGTTTCAAATTAGCTATTTAATTATGATTGATTTCAATAGTCTTGCTTATATATCATTTTATGATAACTAAAATAAATATAAAACTCTACCAAGATATATTAAAATATTCTAAATTTCAATAAACTATAATAATCTCTAACACATTCCATCAAGAAATTTTCAAGTATAGTAATTACAAATAATTTAGGAATAGGTAATAAAAGCTTATATTTTTTTATTTAAGTAAAGCAAAAGGTTATTGATGTCAAAAGTGCTTTGATGGTTTATAACTCACTGAATAATTTATATATAATTATTATCTCACACATTAGGAAATTTTAAAATCTTATAAAAAAATTCTTTAAAAGTTTCATAGTTTAAAAGCAATGTAATATTATACTTTCATTGACAATTTAATCGCCCAAAGTATGATTTATTAGTTTATATCAGCAAGATTTAAGAATAAAACGAAATAAATTGTGAATGATTTAGTCTAAGTTATTAAAATATTAAATACTTTAATGTCAAATGCTTTTTTAGATTTATTAATGTTAAATTTAATTAAAGATTTAACGTTAAAATTTATAGATTTTGTCTTAAAAAGTAATTATCTTACATGATAAGTCCATTTAATTTTGGAAAGTCTTAGTCATCCAAAAGCTCATCTCTTTAGATGTGATGGACTATCTACTTATTGTCAATCAAATCTTCAATTTAATATCTCATTCTTGAGAATTCTTGTCTCATTCACTCAGTCTTTGATTGTTTTCCAGATATTTATGATTAATTTGTGCTGGTTAGGAATGTCTATCTTTTATTTACTCGTTTATTTAAGGTCTTTATCTTCATTTAGCTGATTACTTTATTGGATAAGAAAATCTACCATTTCATGCTATATCAAGAATAAAATATAAATTAGTTTGCTACTATAGCTGATTAGTTTATTTAATGTTGAAATAAATTCTGGTTTTGAGGAGGTTTCCTATCCCCAGAATGCTTTATGCTTCCTAAGTCTGTAAGTTTTTAACATAAAAAATGATTTTATGCCTCCTACAGAAGCTTCCTGCCAAATAACTAAAGATATAAAGATTTAACTATTTTTTAATAATCTTTATCATATTATTCATATTTTTTAACATCCAAATTCTTATCTATCTTGATAAAAAGAACTAATTTATTTAAAATAATAATAGCTGTTTATAAGATTAATTTATTTTAAATAGTTTTTTAATATATAAAGAGAAAATGGATAAATATAATTCTGAAAAATTACCTATTAAAATGAGTTGTTTAATTTATATGAATTTTTAAATGAAATTATGATTTATAAATTTTAGATATAATTATTGACAAATAATATAAATTTGAATTTAGGGGGCAGGATACTACAGTTTTGAGCCAGAATTACGCGGAGGAATGAACCTTTGCCCCCTGGTTTCATATGGACTATCATAATATATTTCTCTATCATTTCTTAATTTTTGCATCATAAACTATCCCATGGCTACTTAATCTGAAGTTAATAAAATGTAGACTATCTATTTTTTATCAAAATGTAGCCAGCAAACTGGCCTGGTAGGTAATTTGTAAGTGAAGGTTTAGCTAAGGCATACTCTAGAAAATTATTAGAAGTTAATCCTTTAATTTAAATAACAGCAACTTCTAATACATCTAATTTTTTAAATGCTTAAAGCCGTATGCACAAAGTCTTACCTCTTTATTCCCATTTATGATACTTCTAATGAAGTACACATTCGTGAAATTTTTTACATTTGAAGAATAAGCCCCAAATTTCTTAATTAAAAATCGTAGAACTCCTTTTACATTTCCAATTTTTCCTCTCAACTAATGAATATTAATCTGTTAATGGTGCTGACCCAGAAAGCTTTCTCTTATTTGAAAATTAATTGCTACAATTAAAATAAATAATATAACAATGTTATTATTATTATTATGGTTATTAAATTAATTACTTAAATAAAATAAGAATAATAGGGTAAGGTAAAAATAATGTTTGGCACAAGTTATCTCTTTTTAAAATGATAACTTAGTTCTTACTAAATAAACTTTAGATAAAAATGGAAAATTATAAGAAACTTCAAGATTACAATGAAGTAGATATTCGGAAAATCTTTTACATGCTAGCATTATTGATAATGACCAAAAAGAATATGAGAATTACTAATCTATTGAAGTTCTAAGACAAAAACAAGGAAAAATAATTAGTTGATTTGTAAAGCTGTACGTCTCATACATATCTAGCGAAAGAAGAAAGTTAAAGTAATTACTTATAGAAATTATTAACAAAAATATAACAGTGATATTAAAAATACAATCTCTTGCGAGTATAACGACAGTGTTACATAACATTAAATAAAGACTTGTGAAGAAGTAGTTGATTTGATCAAATTTGAAGAGTCAGCGAATATTAAAATTGAAAGTCACATTTAAATATATTTAATTAATAGGATTTAATAATAATATTATACTCCTTCAATTTAACATTCCAAATTAGCCATATTAATGTGACAAACTATATAACAAATCATAGTTCGAAAAATAAAAATAAATAATGCATAACTAGCAAAAATCAAATGTAGAGCAATTAAAATAGCTAAATAAAAAATCACTCATGAAGAGATTTAAGAATTCACGTTTTTTGCCTGAAAATGATTTTGTTTTTCAATATTAAACTATTATTTTATACCTGAATAGCAGAGAGTAAACAGCACATCAAAGATCAACTAATCTATAGAGGTCTAATAAAGAAATAAAAAAACTAATACTATCAAGAATGTTTGATCTTAATAGCTAATCAATTGAAAGTTTTCTATAAAAGTAATTTCTAGAATGTTAACAATTGAAATCGTTAAAATTAAATTATAAATAAAACTGATTGAGATCTTGATAAGCATATCAAATTTTGGTAAACAAAAATCATGAAATAATAATTACTTTAGAACAAATAGTAAGAAATTCATTTTGGCACGATATTAGCAGCTATAGAATACAAAATACAATCGAGCTTTTTTATGACCAATATAATCTTATTTAAAGCAGTATTAAATTATCTAATGACATGAAGAAAAACTGGAGTTAAAAAGGAATAAGATTATATTCAAATTTTTCACTTCAACTAAATCAAGTAAATGTAATTGGTGAAATCATTAAAGATCAAGTTAATTAAAATCATATACTTTTAAGTTAAATCTATGATTTTAATATAGTAATTAAATCGCTTAAATATACAATATATAAAACTAAATAAATATATATATATCACTACTAACAGTTAAGCTTTTTTACACAAGAATATCATGCATCTTTATCCTTGAATATTTTTGAAAATTTATAATGTTTTATTCTTTTAATCTCTTACTTATTAGTTAGTTATTAAACTTTAATCTTTCTTTTTCTCTTATTTTCATAACGGATCTTGCTATATTACATTTGGAATATATAAGATGCCTGTATGATTTTTAAAGATTTTATTGATAAAATACATAATAAATAGTAATAATGGAGAACTGCTAATACCAAATTAATTGATTTAATCCAAGCTGTAATGATTTTGAGATTTTTTTAATTATATTTAAAGTGTATATACTTATAAAATATATTCATTTGCTGATTGTTGAAGTTACAAATACAGTAGTAGTTTTTTTTAAAAATATTTATTTATAGTAATTGAGGCTTTTTATACTACTGTTGTTATGACTATTTATTTCTAGGCTCTTTGAGCTCTCCCAACATTCTCAACTTGACCATCACCATTCTTAGTATTGTACCTTTGTAACTGCAATCTCATGTTTAGTATCATCGTAGCTACTAATTTTATTACTAGTAGGATTGTTGTTGGTTACTTCCACCAATTTATAACCATTTAGCCACACTCTATTGGGCCCTATTCTTTACCTTCTGAACTGACTTTGGCCTTTTAGTTACCTTAAAGATGCTACTCTGGTAGGGTGTTTCTGGTTGAATTGTTAGTAGTAAATTTTCACATCATTTGAGAAGTTCAATACTTAAATGAGATCTGCTTTGATTTTAATATGGTCAACTGCTTGACCTTTGAAATTCTTGTTCCAAACTGCGATCGTGCCTCCATTTATATAAATGACAATAACTTTACAATGGAACTCGTTCTCTAACTCGAATTTCTTTCCAATCATAGCAAGTGTTTAAATCTTTCCAGAGCTTGCTAGAGAATCCCTTTTTTATTATAATGACTTATCCTTCCACCAAAGCTTATTGGCTTATCTTCCCACTTTGACTTGATATCATAAACGAAATAAATGAACAGTGGTATCAATTTCAGGGAAAAACTAGTTTGGTCAATTAAGAAATTAATAGATCTCCCATGTATTTTCAATCTAAAATTATTAAAGTTAAGCATTCAACAATTCACATCTTTGTACAAAGAAATTCAAAAAATAATTAATTTTCCTACATTTACTTACAGTAATGAACAAATTTTTAATGTAATCAATCTAAGTATCCCAATAAAAATGTGCATTTTTTTGCCAAAGTTTATTTATAGATCCAATCAGTGAAGGATTGTTTTAACTCTGATTTGCTAATAGAATTTAAAACAGAGCTTACATTTTATTACAAAGATGTTGCCTGAGTTAGATTGCAAATTCTCCACTTGTACTAATATTTGCATAATCAATTAGTGCGCTATCGTGAAAATATGAGGGTAACTGCTAATTTTGAGCTGCTGCTGATATAATAGCTTAGTCTTGATTTAAAAGTTAGCATTTACTGGTTAATTTGATGAAGATATCAAGATAGTTTTCACTTATTGGCAACTTTTTATTATGAAGAGGCTTGAACTTTTGCAGTCATTTCATAAATATGTATAAAATTAATTAAGTATTTAATTTAATTATACATTAAAATGTAATTAAAAGAATCTCAAAATAATTACAATTACGATTAAATGAGTTAATTGTAAATTAGCAGCTCTTTATTTTTACTATTTTTTATGTATTTTATCAATAATGAATCCTTTCTATTTAATAGGGATACTTAGAATTATGTTCTATATCCAAGTTAATTTCAATAAGTTTTACTTTGATCATTATCATTATTTTTTAATCGCCGGACAATGTTTATAAGAGATTGTCCGGTGGACAATGTTTTTAAAGATTGTTTGGTGACTTTTTAAAGAGATAGATAAATTAAAGCATGTTTTTTGTGCATTAAAATTAAAAAATAAATTAAATTAATGTAATAAATTAAAATTAAATTAAAAATGGAAGTCATATCTTGTTCTGCTCAAACATAGCTGTAGTTAACTTAAGTTCTTGTGCTTTATTAAAATAACTAAAGGTTAAAATAATAATAAAAACTTCTACAAATTTATTTTGGATTTGATAGTTCTTTTCAAAAATAATTATAAGTGGGGATTTACTTCATATTTATGGTAGATACTGTTACATATCACAGAAGCTAATTAATTCTTAGAAAGTTAGGATGCTAAAATAGGCAATTATTATC
>ARYC01018943.1:0-20717 GCA_000711775.1 Oxytricha trifallax
GTCAAAAACTCCCAGTGTCAGAGTTGCAGCTCCTGAAACCTCAGCCACTCCTAGGTTTAGAGTACTGTATCAAAAGAATCTTGAACAAGGAGGGGACTCCGTTATGTTTAGATTGAATATAATGATTTAGAGATATTTTATAAATTTAATCATCCTGAGCTTTAATTAATAAATATCATCCTAAAATTAATAAAAATATCTCTAATTAAATTTCTCTATAAATTAAACTTATTAGTTTAATCACATATGTTAAAGCATTAAAACTTAAAAAGTTTTAATCAGGATGATTAAATAAAAAAAACATCTCAAAATAATTAAATTCTAACTAAACATAATAGGGTTTCCTCCTCCATAAAAAATCTAAGTATGATGCTATTTAAACCGAGATGCGGCTAAGGTTTCAACTGCAGCACCAATAACACAGTGGGTTTTGACTACACCAAGCAAAGCAACTAAAGCTCAATATCTTTGATGAATTCAATAAGAGCAAGAAAATATCAATGAATCGATGATGAAGAAGATTATTACTATTTTAAGGCAATACTCTAAGCTATAGTTATGCTTTTTACTCTCTACTTTTGTATTTTAAAATAAAATTCACTCTTAAATCACTAAATTCTCTTTATGATGAGGCAAGATGAGCTTTGTTTTATCAATGAGGTCAGGATTTACGCTCCCTCATATTTTGAACTCTTACCCTCTTGATAGCTGTTGTCAGTTTGTCTTGTTGCATTTCTTAAACAGCAATCGTATTCTCTTAATGTTAAAAAGGATTTGATTTTAAGGAGCTTATTTTTATAGATGAGCATTAACTCTGTTTAAAAGAATTAAATTGATAAGTAATTGGATTGCTTCCGTCAAGTTAGTCGGGTCGATCAGTTGAGTTCTCTGTTTCTAGCATATAAAAGGCGGATATTAAGAATTTGACTTAATAAAATTTAATTTAGAATTATTAAATATGCAGTTCTTTATTCATACTTAATTGAAATTCCCTTGTCTTAATTGTAAAAAACACCTTTTTAGCATGTATATTACCCTGACCTCCATCATCTTTGATAGAATGATTGTAGAAGATTCGCGTTTATTAGATACTCGTAATAGTTACTGAAACTTAGCAAGCTGAAAACATTTGCCTAAATAGCTTAGGCTATCTCCTCAATTCAAAGCTATTTTCTTATATGAATATTTTAGAAATTTATTTAAATAGTCATTAGAAACACTTAGTTTTACAAACATCTTCACTTTATATTTAATAACCTTTCCGATAGAAGACTTTATAAACACAAATCATTGGGATGATTAAAATTATTTTTGATGAGATCATGAATTGAATAGCATCTCGCCATATAATCAGAGATTTATGAGTAATTATGCAAGCTTAATCATTATTAAAGATAAAATAAGGTTTATATCATTTAAAAAGATTACACAGTAAAAATCGATGATAAATTTATAAGAAAACAGTTAAGGCCTAACTATTGAAGAAAGCTCAGAAGATCAGTTAATGAAGAATTATTTCTACCTAATTCAAAGCAAATCCACTTACAAATTTTTTCTTTTACATTAAGCTCAACTAAGCAGACTTAATCATTAACTTAAATATTTAATTTATTAATTAATAGTTCCACTGTCAAATAACTTATTTTCTATATTCAAGTCAAAATATCTTCTAGAGCAAAGTCGATTTTTTATAATTTTGTGGTTAATAATTTGAAGATAATTTAATTAGATAATTTATAAAAGTTAAGCTCTATATGCAACTTCATAAAATAATAAAATCATAAATAATTTCGAATAAAATTTTAGTAATTGATAAGTATTATTTAATTTTTTAATTATTGATAAAATACATAAAAAAATAGGGAAATTGGCATAAGTTTAAATAATAGATTAATTGATCTCAAATATATTATATTATTAATAAACTTAATTTAATGATATAAAAGCAATTTTCTAAAGATCAGATCATGATTAAAATCAAACAAATCTCTCAGGAGCAAGGTTTTCAACTTTACATGCTGCATGAGAAAATATAGACACAAAATAAAATAATGGGATATATTACCATTTGCCTACTCTTTCTATTATAGAATAAACTTTAATCCAGGAACATTTGGTGAGCAAAGAAGTAAGATTTTCAAGATTATTTTTAATCGTTAACTCTAAATTATCTTGGTTGAGTAAAAAATTTATTCACACTATACATTTATCGTTAAAATTTAGGTAATGAACTTCAACAACCAAAAGAATATTTCTAAAAATCAATTGATTACATTGAGAGGTTTTATAATCGTGCGGGAAATAGGTTTGATCTTAATGAATTCGTAGAGCATGTCGTATTTGCAGGTAATGGTAAGATTACTTTAACTTGGGTGTTGAATTATTTAATATCTGCTAACCCTTTTGATAAGATCATTTATTAGCAATTAGACATTATTTAGCCACAAACAGCTACTTGTTCAAGCGCAGATTCCTCAAGATAAATTAGGCTTTAAGCACTTTATACAATTGATGACTAGGCAATTCATTTAGAAGATGCTCTCAAGCCATAAAATTAATCAGACACATTAATGATTCTGAGTAGTGGAAGCATATAAAGTTTAGTAAATGTTATAGAGTCTTAAGTTTCTGATCTTTAAACTTGCTTAGTAAAAATTCTATCTTGTAGCTCTAATGACCTATATCACATTAATCAAGTAATTTAAGATCATACCTTATGGTAATATATTATATAATTCACACCTATCATAATGGAGCATTTCCAATAAAAATTACCAAATATTTTAAAGTTTACCTAATACACGACTGTAATATTTTAAATAAATTAATCTTTGATTTAAGCATATGTCAATTAACATATTTTTATGTATTTTATCAATAATGTATTTTGAATTAAGAACTTACATAATTAAAATTCTACCATAAATTTATAAACCAGAGATTTCTCATCATTATTTATAAATATAAAATATCTACATTTATTTTAAGATTATTAATTTAGTTACATTCATTAATTTTAAATTTCTCTCCAACAATTTATTAAATCTTATGTTTAAAATATATAAATACATTTTATGTATTTATAATATTATATTAAATTAATTTTGAGTAATTATTGCCAATAATTTCTAGTTTGAGACATAGTTGCTAATATTGAATATGTTTGAATTATTTTACTGGATTGATTTCGAATCTTCAGAATTTATTTCAAAGCTAAAACTAACTAACTATTGCCAATAACTACTCTTTATAGTGCATAATAAAATATTTTTAATAGTGAAATATTTAGTAAATTATTTAAGAAACATTATTACTAAAAAATTTCATTTTATTGAAGGAAAGAAAAATAAATTTTATAAATAAAAGTAAAATAAATAATATTCATTAATTTTAATCAAACTTAAAATAGAAATAGAAAAAATAAGTTTAAAAATACTTAAATAATAATATAGTAAAGTGAATTTATATATAAAATATAATACTGTGTGGAAAAATATTTATTGTCATTAATTAATTTTATACTATATATTATTGTATTTTTCTATTAGTAGCATCATATGCATTTTTTACTTTGTACTTATATTTAATAATGATATTATTAATACTTACATTTATTAAGTTTTACTAATTTCTGCATTATCACTTTATAATTAATATTATGTTTACATAAAGAATTCTAAAAATTGTTCATTAGTTTATAAAAAATATTAATCTTAATATTTACAATGCTTTTTTCACAAAATTTATTTTTTTTTAAATTTACATTTTTAACGTCAATAAGGCAGGTGACCAACGAGATTCAATAAACTATTTGGGGAAAAGAGATTAATAGATTTGGACAAAATAACCAAAATTGAGGTTCTAGCGAATATAATTTGGTTACACAAAAGAATAAGAGGCCCAGAATTCAAAGGCTGCTTATAAAAAGTAAAAAAAATGTTCAGAATAACATTTGTAAAGAAATAAGAACTGAGCATTGATGGGAAAGATCAAAATCTAAAGTGAAAAAATCAAAAATATTCAAGTCAATGGAAAAAATGAAATTAATAAGATTGTGAGAATTAATGAGAAATACAATTAATTTACAAAATTTAATTTAAGGAAATAAAAGCAAAGCAATAATAAACAATAATAATAATTTAAATAAGATTCCTCTCAAAGATTTAAGAGATGGATGAATCAAAAGATAATCTAAACCAAAATCGACCAAGAGAAGCACCTACAGCAATGTAGGGAACTATAAATCCCGACATGTTGCCAGAGTAATAGTATTAGGAACTGTAAGAACTGGGTGATATTAAGAATTATGAAGGAAGCGGGGGAAGTAGAAGTCTACGACGCAAGGAAGCAAGTAGGGATTCTAGCTCTGTTACAAACGAACCTAAAGCAATACAATGATTTTATTGGCCAAATGATAGGCAGAGCATTCGCAGTAAGGAACCTCGTGAGTTAACCAGAAATCAATCAAGTAAAGGACCCAGAAGATTGTGGGATATTGACTATCTTGATGACAAACAGCCTTGCTCTGAAATTACCAGGTGAGCTAGTGTTCCAAATATTTGCAAAAGACTGGATCAATATGTAGAGATATTACCTGATGATCAATTAAGAGGCTGGTCATATGAAATTAGAGATTGGAAAATCTGGAATATCGGTCAAAGAAGAAGACCTTGAGCCAATCACAGATAAAAGAAATGAAAACCTATGGCAAGCGAATTGGGATGCTAAAGGATCTGAGTTGATCAACCAAAGTTAACATGTAGTCACCTGGGACGAAATGTTGATTAAAGGAGGAGACAAGATGCTACTTGAACAAACTTACATTTGACAAGAGGGATAATTCAGCGATTTAGATGAGAACATCACAAAATAGAAGGATTTCAATACTCAAAAGGATAGAAAATAAGTGGAAAGTTTGAGAAAGGGAAAGAGGAGACGAGGGAGCTCGAGCTCACCAAGGACCAACAAAAGATTAAACCATCACTCATGGAAAAGGAGACACAAACTACAAGGACAGCGGTAGTGGAAGAGATTGGAAACAACATAAATAAGAAGGAGGCCCAGAGAGAGAGTCAGTATGAATGATGAGGAACCAAAGATGAACAGAGAGGAAAAATGAGTTTAATTTTTATAATGAATTACATTTCGTGCAAGTTATTCACAAAACTTAAATGGAAATGAAATGAATATATATTTACCTTAAGTTACTATCTATCTATTATCTAATATTTTTAGCATATTTTTGTAAAATTATGAGCATTTTATCATAAAAATATAACCAACAACAATTATTAAATAATAAGATTATATAAATTTTTTTATTTGCTTATTTAATTAAAGTTATAATTTTAAACTATTTAAAGAATTAATTTTTCTTATAAATACAAATTTATTTGAATTGAATTTATCAAATAAAAAACATTTATGATATAATTATTATAAAGTTAATAAAAATAATTGTATGATAAATAATATTATTTTATTTATATGGATGGACTAAACCTTGTGGACCAACCCATGTTTAAATTTTTCTTACCCTGAAGAGATAATATTTGAAAGATAAGCATTGGTAGTAGGGTTAAACAAATAAGGGACATAAAGATGCAAGATTTTTTCAGTTTAAAACAGAACAAGATATACTCTAGAAAGACTAGTTAGCTAACAGATAGCATAAAACACTAGTGTGCAAACTGAGGGCTAGAAATCGTATGTTGTGATAAATGGGAAGAATTAGACATGAATCATGAAAGATATGCTCACAATATTAATGAAAACAAGGCAAGAGATATAATACGCTCAAAACAAATTGAAGGAGTTTGGGCCGTACTTAAATGTTGGGTCAAGCATGTATACAACAAGATGCCCGGTTAACCAAACATAATTGAAGATTGCTTATACGAAGCATTGTGGCGAAGGAATCTTAAAAAATTAAGAAAAAATCAAGCTTTTTATGAAAACATATACAATACATATTTATATTTGTGAAATTGTAATAATTGATATTTATTTATCAACTATTACATTTCATTTCATATACAATCCAATAAAATTTTTTTCGCTGGTTCTAACTCCAAACCTACAAAAGAGCTCCCGTCCCTTTACTCCTGCTATTATTTGTTTCGCATTAGTTGCGAACATGGGGTTGCACCCCTAGGACCCTGCCGAAAAAGATCCTTGAAAAATCTTTTATAGTGCTTCAAACATTTATAACATATATATTTTCCATCTGACCTCCTTACGTCAACTGCGACCCTCAGACGTAGTCTGTAACTTGGTGGCGTTTTACCCACAATCTTATAAACTTATCTAACATAGCATTTATAGTCAATTGTTTATAATATTTTTATTTTAACTATTCATCCTTCTACAAATTTTGAAATGATTCATCTAATAACTACTGAGTTTCTTTGATAACATTCGATTTTTAGTTTAAAAACTAATTGACTCAAAAATGGTTAGGCTAATTGTTTATTAAAAGTGATATTCAAATGACTCTTGAATTATTTTCATTGTGATTAATAGTTCTACTGTCTCTTTGATTTAAATTTCAGATTTTAGACTTAAGGATTTCCTTTTTTTATCATAGGTTTATTTGAGAAGAAACTTTGCCCTAACTTTAGATTATTTTAATTACCGACTAGTCAATTATGATGATTGACAGGAGTCACCAAAAACTTCATTTAAAATATGATTTTAATATCTTAATAAATTTTTTCTTAAAATATTTTTTCTTTTTAAAGTCTATTACTTTATTTTTGGTATTCTCTTGTTTCAATTCTTCAAGATAGTTTTCATTTAAAAAGTATATTTTATAATTAAATAGCTTTGATGAACTAAAAGTAGCATGCGTTTGTCCTTTCTCCTTACTATTTCGTTTTGATTTCACTGATTTCTTGTTCATTTATTTAGATATATTTTAGAAAATATTTCCCCAATTTATAGTTCTCTAATCCACAAAACTCAACTAGCCACCCCCCGTAATAAGTATCTACATCTTCATGAATGTGTTTTAGCTTCTATATGTAATAATATTTATATAAATAGAATGTTTCAAATTAGCTATTTAATTATGATTGATTTCAATAGTCTTGCTTATATATCATTTTATGATAACTAAAATAAATATAAAACTCTACCAAGATATATTAAAATATTCTAAATTTCAATAAACTATAATAATCTCTAACACATTCCATCAAGAAATTTTCAAGTATAGTAATTACAAATAATTTAGGAATAGGTAATAAAAGCTTATATTTTTTTATTTAAGTAAAGCAAAAGGTTATTGATGTCAAAAGTGCTTTGATGGTTTATAACTCACTGAATAATTTATATATAATTATTATCTCACACATTAGGAAATTTTAAAATCTTATAAAAAAATTCTTTAAAAGTTTCATAGTTTAAAAGCAATGTAATATTATACTTTCATTGACAATTTAATCGCCCAAAGTATGATTTATTAGTTTATATCAGCAAGATTTAAGAATAAAACGAAATAAATTGTGAATGATTTAGTCTAAGTTATTAAAATATTAAATACTTTAATGTCAAATGCTTTTTTAGATTTATTAATGTTAAATTTAATTAAAGATTTAACGTTAAAATTTATAGATTTTGTCTTAAAAAGTAATTATCTTACATGATAAGTCCATTTAATTTTGGAAAGTCTTAGTCATCCAAAAGCTCATCTCTTTAGATGTGATGGACTATCTACTTATTGTCAATCAAATCTTCAATTTAATATCTCATTCTTGAGAATTCTTGTCTCATTCACTCAGTCTTTGATTGTTTTCCAGATATTTATGATTAATTTGTGCTGGTTAGGAATGTCTATCTTTTATTTACTCGTTTATTTAAGGTCTTTATCTTCATTTAGCTGATTACTTTATTGGATAAGAAAATCTACCATTTCATGCTATATCAAGAATAAAATATAAATTAGTTTGCTACTATAGCTGATTAGTTTATTTAATGTTGAAATAAATTCTGGTTTTGAGGAGGTTTCCTATCCCCAGAATGCTTTATGCTTCCTAAGTCTGTAAGTTTTTAACATAAAAAATGATTTTATGCCTCCTACAGAAGCTTCCTGCCAAATAACTAAAGATATAAAGATTTAACTATTTTTTAATAATCTTTATCATATTATTCATATTTTTTAACATCCAAATTCTTATCTATCTTGATAAAAAGAACTAATTTATTTAAAATAATAATAGCTGTTTATAAGATTAATTTATTTTAAATAGTTTTTTAATATATAAAGAGAAAATGGATAAATATAATTCTGAAAAATTACCTATTAAAATGAGTTGTTTAATTTATATGAATTTTTAAATGAAATTATGATTTATAAATTTTAGATATAATTATTGACAAATAATATAAATTTGAATTTAGGGGGCAGGATACTACAGTTTTGAGCCAGAATTACGCGGAGGAATGAACCTTTGCCCCCTGGTTTCATATGGACTATCATAATATATTTCTCTATCATTTCTTAATTTTTGCATCATAAACTATCCCATGGCTACTTAATCTGAAGTTAATAAAATGTAGACTATCTATTTTTTATCAAAATGTAGCCAGCAAACTGGCCTGGTAGGTAATTTGTAAGTGAAGGTTTAGCTAAGGCATACTCTAGAAAATTATTAGAAGTTAATCCTTTAATTTAAATAACAGCAACTTCTAATACATCTAATTTTTTAAATGCTTAAAGCCGTATGCACAAAGTCTTACCTCTTTATTCCCATTTATGATACTTCTAATGAAGTACACATTCGTGAAATTTTTTACATTTGAAGAATAAGCCCCAAATTTCTTAATTAAAAATCGTAGAACTCCTTTTACATTTCCAATTTTTCCTCTCAACTAATGAATATTAATCTGTTAATGGTGCTGACCCAGAAAGCTTTCTCTTATTTGAAAATTAATTGCTACAATTAAAATAAATAATATAACAATGTTATTATTATTATTATGGTTATTAAATTAATTACTTAAATAAAATAAGAATAATAGGGTAAGGTAAAAATAATGTTTGGCACAAGTTATCTCTTTTTAAAATGATAACTTAGTTCTTACTAAATAAACTTTAGATAAAAATGGAAAATTATAAGAAACTTCAAGATTACAATGAAGTAGATATTCGGAAAATCTTTTACATGCTAGCATTATTGATAATGACCAAAAAGAATATGAGAATTACTAATCTATTGAAGTTCTAAGACAAAAACAAGGAAAAATAATTAGTTGATTTGTAAAGCTGTACGTCTCATACATATCTAGCGAAAGAAGAAAGTTAAAGTAATTACTTATAGAAATTATTAACAAAAATATAACAGTGATATTAAAAATACAATCTCTTGCGAGTATAACGACAGTGTTACATAACATTAAATAAAGACTTGTGAAGAAGTAGTTGATTTGATCAAATTTGAAGAGTCAGCGAATATTAAAATTGAAAGTCACATTTAAATATATTTAATTAATAGGATTTAATAATAATATTATACTCCTTCAATTTAACATTCCAAATTAGCCATATTAATGTGACAAACTATATAACAAATCATAGTTCGAAAAATAAAAATAAATAATGCATAACTAGCAAAAATCAAATGTAGAGCAATTAAAATAGCTAAATAAAAAATCACTCATGAAGAGATTTAAGAATTCACGTTTTTTGCCTGAAAATGATTTTGTTTTTCAATATTAAACTATTATTTTATACCTGAATAGCAGAGAGTAAACAGCACATCAAAGATCAACTAATCTATAGAGGTCTAATAAAGAAATAAAAAAACTAATACTATCAAGAATGTTTGATCTTAATAGCTAATCAATTGAAAGTTTTCTATAAAAGTAATTTCTAGAATGTTAACAATTGAAATCGTTAAAATTAAATTATAAATAAAACTGATTGAGATCTTGATAAGCATATCAAATTTTGGTAAACAAAAATCATGAAATAATAATTACTTTAGAACAAATAGTAAGAAATTCATTTTGGCACGATATTAGCAGCTATAGAATACAAAATACAATCGAGCTTTTTTATGACCAATATAATCTTATTTAAAGCAGTATTAAATTATCTAATGACATGAAGAAAAACTGGAGTTAAAAAGGAATAAGATTATATTCAAATTTTTCACTTCAACTAAATCAAGTAAATGTAATTGGTGAAATCATTAAAGATCAAGTTAATTAAAATCATATACTTTTAAGTTAAATCTATGATTTTAATATAGTAATTAAATCGCTTAAATATACAATATATAAAACTAAATAAATATATATATATCACTACTAACAGTTAAGCTTTTTTACACAAGAATATCATGCATCTTTATCCTTGAATATTTTTGAAAATTTATAATGTTTTATTCTTTTAATCTCTTACTTATTAGTTAGTTATTAAACTTTAATCTTTCTTTTTCTCTTATTTTCATAACGGATCTTGCTATATTACATTTGGAATATATAAGATGCCTGTATGATTTTTAAAGATTTTATTGATAAAATACATAATAAATAGTAATAATGGAGAACTGCTAATACCAAATTAATTGATTTAATCCAAGCTGTAATGATTTTGAGATTTTTTTAATTATATTTAAAGTGTATATACTTATAAAATATATTCATTTGCTGATTGTTGAAGTTACAAATACAGTAGTAGTTTTTTTTAAAAATATTTATTTATAGTAATTGAGGCTTTTTATACTACTGTTGTTATGACTATTTATTTCTAGGCTCTTTGAGCTCTCCCAACATTCTCAACTTGACCATCACCATTCTTAGTATTGTACCTTTGTAACTGCAATCTCATGTTTAGTATCATCGTAGCTACTAATTTTATTACTAGTAGGATTGTTGTTGGTTACTTCCACCAATTTATAACCATTTAGCCACACTCTATTGGGCCCTATTCTTTACCTTCTGAACTGACTTTGGCCTTTTAGTTACCTTAAAGATGCTACTCTGGTAGGGTGTTTCTGGTTGAATTGTTAGTAGTAAATTTTCACATCATTTGAGAAGTTCAATACTTAAATGAGATCTGCTTTGATTTTAATATGGTCAACTGCTTGACCTTTGAAATTCTTGTTCCAAACTGCGATCGTGCCTCCATTTATATAAATGACAATAACTTTACAATGGAACTCGTTCTCTAACTCGAATTTCTTTCCAATCATAGCAAGTGTTTAAATCTTTCCAGAGCTTGCTAGAGAATCCCTTTTTTATTATAATGACTTATCCTTCCACCAAAGCTTATTGGCTTATCTTCCCACTTTGACTTGATATCATAAACGAAATAAATGAACAGTGGTATCAATTTCAGGGAAAAACTAGTTTGGTCAATTAAGAAATTAATAGATCTCCCATGTATTTTCAATCTAAAATTATTAAAGTTAAGCATTCAACAATTCACATCTTTGTACAAAGAAATTCAAAAAATAATTAATTTTCCTACATTTACTTACAGTAATGAACAAATTTTTAATGTAATCAATCTAAGTATCCCAATAAAAATGTGCATTTTTTTGCCAAAGTTTATTTATAGATCCAATCAGTGAAGGATTGTTTTAACTCTGATTTGCTAATAGAATTTAAAACAGAGCTTACATTTTATTACAAAGATGTTGCCTGAGTTAGATTGCAAATTCTCCACTTGTACTAATATTTGCATAATCAATTAGTGCGCTATCGTGAAAATATGAGGGTAACTGCTAATTTTGAGCTGCTGCTGATATAATAGCTTAGTCTTGATTTAAAAGTTAGCATTTACTGGTTAATTTGATGAAGATATCAAGATAGTTTTCACTTATTGGCAACTTTTTATTATGAAGAGGCTTGAACTTTTGCAGTCATTTCATAAATATGTATAAAATTAATTAAGTATTTAATTTAATTATACATTAAAATGTAATTAAAAGAATCTCAAAATAATTACAATTACGATTAAATGAGTTAATTGTAAATTAGCAGCTCTTTATTTTTACTATTTTTTATGTATTTTATCAATAATGAATCCTTTCTATTTAATAGGGATACTTAGAATTATGTTCTATATCCAAGTTAATTTCAATAAGTTTTACTTTGATCATTATCATTATTTTTTAATCGCCGGACAATGTTTATAAGAGATTGTCCGGTGGACAATGTTTTTAAAGATTGTTTGGTGACTTTTTAAAGAGATAGATAAATTAAAGCATGTTTTTTGTGCATTAAAATTAAAAAATAAATTAAATTAATGTAATAAATTAAAATTAAATTAAAAATGGAAGTCATATCTTGTTCTGCTCAAACATAGCTGTAGTTAACTTAAGTTCTTGTGCTTTATTAAAATAACTAAAGGTTAAAATAATAATAAAAACTTCTACAAATTTATTTTGGATTTGATAGTTCTTTTCAAAAATAATTATAAGTGGGGATTTACTTCATATTTATGGTAGATACTGTTACATATCACAGAAGCTAATTAATTCTTAGAAAGTTAGGATGCTAAAATAGGCAATTATTATCTTTTCCTAAACCATATAAATATGATCTATACAATAAAATTTAGTTCCCTTAACTAAAGTTTCGTTGTTGAAGAATTTAAACATGCTACTTAATAATCTGAATTTGTGTATTTAAAAAGTCTAAGTTAGCATGAATTATTATTAAATAACGATCCTATGTGACCCACCGAAGGATTGGGAAGAGGACAGGCTTTAAGAAACTAACCATCCATCTGGGTAACAAACCCTGGGAGCCAAACAAAAACCCGGTCTCCAATACAAGACACCAATGGTAGCGAGAAAAGGAAGAAAGAGCATAAAATGATTATATATCCCTGGTTGGTTTAATCCTCAGTATTAATTCTGTAAAGCATTAAATAATAATAATAATTATTAAATAACCATAAGTTTTAATTAAAAGTCCCTATTAAGACACCTCCCAATCAATAAAACTTTAAGCAAAACCCCATAAAAGTTTAAAGATGTCCCCCACCGCTATCAAAATTTGACAACATAATTTTTGAATATTAAGAAGTAATAACTGAAATTCTAATGTGATGAATAATAAAAATAGAGATTGATTATTTAATGTTTATATAGATCAATTTTACAAAGCAATCTTTCATTACAATATATATATATATACATTGCATGGTTGCTATAATTTTTTCAGGCAAGATTAGTTAATTATATAATATTGGGTTATTTATAGTAGATTCGTCTGAAAACCAAATAATAAGACCAAGTTGCATATTTGAACTCCAATCCAAAAATATTATTCATTATTCATTAATTTTCTTAGAAGAACCTCTTGAAGATCTTTCGCCAGTTAAAAATATTTGTGGGTCTGGGGATCTAATCAGGAGTTCTTCTAGCAGACTGCCACTCACCTGACGAGCTGACCTAATGATTAAATATTTTAAGAATAATATCAATTTATATCTTATTATATTATATCATTCTTTTTGTTAATACATTTAATCATAATAAATAAAATGTTAAATAAAATTTTATTAAAAGTAAAGAATTTTTATTCTTCATAATTTCTTCATTTTTATAATAATTAACACACACATTATTCCAATGTTAGATTTAAGTATTAATATTTAATTCGCTTATGATTTATTAAATAATAAAAATTGCTTACTTTTTTACAAAAAATATGAATTTTAACATTAGTTTTTTGGCTTTTAAATAAATACAGTAACAGTAGCTTTTAAAAACTAATTATTTAACTAACAATGATACAATAACTATTACAGTAACAACAACAATGACAATTAATACATCAATACTAACCCCAATTTTAAAAAAATAATAGAGAGCAGAAAATATTTAACTAACACTATTAAGTCAATACTTTAGTTCGAGGTTGAATTCAAAATTTTAAAACAAATCTGTGCCAGCAATAAATATAATTTTATTAATTTTTAATTGATAATTTAAATCATTTTATTAGTTAATAAAATCTAAAACTCTTAACCTAAATTAAGTTAATAAATTATCAAACAATTTCTCTATAATTTAAGTCTCTTAATTTATTATTTCAATTTAAATGCTTGCGGATATAATGGCTTCCGTGTTATTATAAACCCTTGCAAATAATTCTATTATTCTTTACTGGGTATGACAGATTTTATAATATAATATTGTTGATGAGGCTTTCATGAAGCCTCTCATTTTGCTGCTTTAATTATATTTGTATAAGAATGTCATACAAATAAATATTTTGGCATTATCCCTTTTACCCACATAGCATATTTCAAATAAATGATGAAAATAGTCGCCTTGCCCACCGATAAAATTTCCATTTCAGTCAATTTTCTCTTAAATAATCCTACCTGCGTTTTTAAAATATTCTAAGTCAAACTAAACTGTAAATATTTATTAGTAATAAAGAAAAATACTAATCCCTTATACTAAATTTTTTCATTTTTAATATCGATATAATTATCTGCGATGGGAATTAACACTTATTCCAAATCATTAACATAATTTTGTATTTAAAAAATTGATAAAACCCCAAGAGTGTTATTTTTGAGAATCATCATGAATATTTTTAAAAATCAATAAAAGATGATGTAGTTGTAGAAGAAATATAAATACCTTAAATTTATAAAAATAGTCCTACTATAGAGAGATTCGAACTCTGGTACATCATAATTTAATCAAAATGTTTACCATCTCCTTCTATGTGTCTTATTTTTAATATTAATCATATTCTTCACTTTAAATAACTTAAATAAACAGTTCCACCTCGACTTTTCAATTTTGCCTTATCAAGATTTTTCATTATCAATTAGTGGAAATACTTTAAAATTTAGAAGAATTGTTATTAATAATAGCTCAAGAGAGGCAAAGAATTAATTGAAAATTTTTAAAGAAACACTCTATAGAAAAAATTCTAGCTATGAGAAGAAATGATTAAAATAATGATTAGATTATTAGCCTTGATTGTAAGTGAAACTTAGAGACGAAATAGAGAGATCAGTTAGCTAATATGCTTAAGATATGGTGAATTAACAATTTAAATAATAAAAAGAAAATATACAAAGTCACAAGGTAAGATTAATTTTATTAATCATTAAAATTAAAATATTGAAATGAATTGAATTATTTTACTTATCGCCCTTATCATAATTTTATTTCTCTTTTATGTGATTTTTTATAATTTGCCTTAATTTTAAACTGTGTAGCTGCTATTTTTTCTATTAAACTTGTTTAATTTTTGCTTAAGATTCCTTTTTTGTTGAATGTAATTTTTTCTTCCCTAATTTTTACCAATTCTGTTATTATAGCATAATATTCTACTTATAATTTAATAATTCTCTCTTTTAGTCTTATCTCATTAGTTTATATAAAAAAAAGTCCTTCAAGTTGTACTAATTTAAATATACAAACGTTTAGATTTTTTTCTTTTGTTTATTTTAGGAAAAAAAATAAAAGCCTTATTAATTTTTATACTGTACTTTTTTAAGCATATTTGCTATTGTTAGGCTTTCAACAATTATGGAAATTTTAGATATTATTAGGATTATTAAAACTCTCCAGAATTAGGAAAATTTTAAATTATATTTAACTAGATTACTAAATTAGGAAATAGAGATTAACTTTTGGGTTTATTTCAATTTAAATACTAAACAATCTTCTCAAAAATTATAAGTGATTTCGGTATAATAAATAAAGCTTTAATTTATAGCAATCTTTCTTTCTATTTTTTGATTGAATTTTAAATTTTATTTCTGTATAATTATAATAAAATTTTGCTTCATCGCTAAAATTACAAATGTTGGCGCTTAAGGTTAACAATATATAATAAATTTAATTTACAATATTCTTCTTAAGCTTGATAATTTCTTATAAATAATTAAGACTATTCGATTAAATTATATTTCAATTTCATTTAAAATATACTTGATATAAATTAAATAATACATCTACTTTAATTAATAAGTTAAATTTGATTCCTATATTTCCTGATTAACTTTCCTATTATTTTTTATATTAAAAAAAACTTAAGAAAATTGTTCTAAATATTCATTAATTTGAATAATTTGTGGATAATAAATTATCCTTATTATAAATTCAGACATCTTTAAGATACTTATTGATTAAGTAATAAATCTTTCAAGAATCAGAATAATTCTAATTAAGGAATTTAAAATTCCTTAATTAAACAAGATAAAAATTCTAATATATTAATAAAATAATTATTTCTTTTATAATTGGACTTGACAACTAAACATTAATAATAATAATAATAATAATAAGATCACATTGAAGTCTCTGGGGACCCGATCGTTTATATATGGCAATATATAAAGGTCAAGCCCTTTTTAAGATTAGAGTGCTCTTTTTTGCTCAGCACTATTTGTTCCTATCGCTCTGGTGTAACTTCCACTTTCTCCCCTTCTTGATGATGAATCTGGTCTTCTTTGTCTTGGTATTTTTGATGATTATGGTTCTACTAGTTAACTGTTGGTTTGTTACCCTAGTGTTGTCCTGGTCCATGAAATTTGTCAAAGTAGCTTCGTATTCATTAACATATTTAGTATTCAGCGCATGTCAAATAGTAGTGCTACAAATATTCTTTAGGTTTTTCTAGTTACCTCCTTTTGAATCATCAGAGTTGGATCCTTTGTTTGAGTTTATTACTTATTATTAATTAATTTAGTTCCAAAACATTGATAAGATTTCTTTCTTAATTTCCATTTCTGTTGTGGATCTGATCAAGTTGTCGACATCTCTATGTTTTCTTTTGAAGAGTTGTCTCTGTCTCCTGATGGTTGATACCAACTATTAAGCACCTCGAATTTATCTCTTGTTTAGTCATTGATGTGTTCATTCTGTGACTAGATTGGGTGTGTACATGTTTTATACTAGGTATCGTTCTTCTCTGATACTTATTGTATATTGGGGTCTATGTCAGGTACTTTTGTGGTTTGGTCAAAAGTATTTTTGTTCCTTACTAGGTGGTCTTTTTTTCCCTATTTAGTACTAAGGATGCTTTTTCCCTGTTTTGTTCGGTTTTCTCCTATTTAGTAGTGAAGAAAGTTGAGAATAGTAAACCTTGAAAAATGGGGTTTTGTTGGTCGGGTCTCTGGGTTTTGTGGGTATTTACTAAGTGTGTGATACTGACGCCTGGGTTAAAGATATCCTTCCATAGCTTGATTTATGGTTCGGATTATATAGGCTTGCCCATTAAGTCATATGAAGGCCATACTGTATTTGTATTATTTAATAACATTGTATTTGGGGCCTTAGTTGTATTTGTGTTTTATTGTGATAAAAGACTTTTAGATCCAGGTTTCTAATTTTACTTCTCTAGTTATTAGATAGTAAATTTTTCCTAAATTTCCTATTAGCTAAACCTTTGATTGTAGGCTTAAGAGACTCTATTAATGGTTAGTCTCAAACAAGCTTTTAAAGCCTAATCATTCTGGATGGTAAATTTGAAGAGTGTTATTGTGAGTCTCCTGTTTGTTCTTTTGGACTTCCTTTTGTTTATTTTCTTCTCAATAGTTTCTATAAATATCTTTGAGAAGTAGTCAGTCATATTGGGTTCGCATAGCGAACACGTTAATAGGTTGGCCTTTTGGTGATTGAAGTCTATGTTTAGGAGTCCCATGTTTACGAAATCAGCTAATTTCTACTCTTGGTCTTCATTGAAGTATGATAGTAGTTGCCCTTCGTCTTCATATAGACTTTCTCCTTCCGTTGTGGTGGAGTGGGGGAGTAGGTATTTTAAATTGCCAGGTTGGAGTCATATATCATTGCTGATTTATCGTTACGACCTCAGTGCAAGTTGAATTGCTATTTAATAATACAACTAAGCATTAATCATATTAAGCACTAATATATTTATTTGGAAAAAAATTCATATACAATTACAACAGCTGCTTCCGCCTAAAAATGTAAGTTCTATAATGAATTAGGTTAAATCTAAAAATAATTTTTGAGGTTCCTTCAACTTCTAGAAGAAGTTGACCTCTTCCACATTTTCTAATTTAATATTTACATTTAATTTTCTGTAAAATTCTTTTAAGACTTAACTTGTTTCTTGTAGGATTTGAAAACTTTAGCAGGAAGCAACTGTTGTAAATACTTATAATTTCATATAAATTTTATTTGAATTATTTAAATATTACAACCTTTAATGATGAAAAAATGTTAATTATTTATTACTATCTTAAATAATTAAAATTAAATAATGAAGTCATTTCTAAAAGATTTTAGTTTAGAAATTTAACTGATTATTAAAAGATTGAATTTTAAAAAATATTAAACTATTAACAAGTCTAATTAAATTAGTCATTGTTCGATATAGTTTGCTTAAAATAAAAATAAAAAATATTATTAATAAGTAATCGAACTCTTTAATATAAGTTGTTATGCATAATTATTCTTTGTATTTAAGTTGAATCTAGTAATTTTAAGATAAAATTTGTAATTAACATAGAATAATATTTTTAAATATCTATTTATTTAATTATTAGCTTTTTATAATCACAAAATTATTTAATTAATTGAATTGTATTGATTATAAATAAAATATTTATTTCAAATTTTCTGTTATAGTTAATTTTTTAAGTCCATAAATTTGATTTATGCAGGAAATTTATTTAATAACTAGAAAATTAAGATTTAAAATTATTGCATAAAAAACAATCAAAATGAATTTTAAGATGTTAAATTTGTGTTAATATATAAGAAAACTATTATAAAAGTATGATAAAATATTCAAAACCAAATCAAGTATAAATAGAAATAAGAAAGATCCTTTATTAACAAATGTTGGTTAAAATTATTTTTTGCGATATTTTTGCCTGCCTCAACTTTTAAAAACTCCAGTTGTTTAACCTACATAGTTTAAATCTAGTAAAATTATATCTGAATTTTTAAAAATATTCTGTTTAATCTCTTTTAGGGTATTATCACACATTTTGACGGCATCTTAAATTATAAATAAGAAATTAAGATATATAGAGAATTGTCTACAATACTAAATATATTTTCTATGTTGTTTACAATATTTAATATATTTTCTATGTTCTAAAAATTTTAAAATAAATTAAAAATATTATAAATTGCAATAGAATATGAAGTCTGATAATTTGAAATAAAATAAGAAAATTGATTGATTCAAGTTAAATTTTCTGTCTTAGATTTAAAACTTAAACTACTTATGAATCACTTATTTTATTATTTGATATCTTAAACCTAATAAATAATCTAATTCTTTAATATATTTAATTTACTTTTTTAATATAATATTCAAAACCCCAAAACCCCTTAATGAGGTTTATAAGTGCTTTGATTTGTAGGGTATAGTTGGGGTCTTATTGGGGTTAGTAGAAAAAATGCAGGTTTTATCTTAATTTAATGAATATTTTATGAACTTTAGTTTACTTAAATCATACAAATTTTATCTGGTTGTCTTTATTATATCTTTTGAACCTTGCTCTCTCAAGTGGGTCAAGTATGTCATCTAATGTTTACCGTGGATAGTTAGGAGCTCTCACGATTATCATCTCTACTATGCTTTTAATTTCTTAGCAGACATCTTCTTACTTTATATGTTTCTGAGCCAAACTTATTGATTATTGTTCATGCTTTGTACCAAAGTAAGACATACATTCCATGTCACTTTCTAATATTATTGCTGCTACTGCCCAAACATCCCATTAAAGAGAACCATTAGTCCACTTCTCTCTTATTGGGAAGTAACCTGGAGTACCAAGTACCTGTGCTAAAGTGACAATCTCCTATCTTAAAGCTCTATTGAAATCGATAACCACTACTTCTAAAGGGCAGAGATTTAGCATAACGATTTCAGGCTTCAAATCTCTATGAACAAATCCAAGTTCATGCAACTCCTTAACACCCTGAATCATATCTGAGAGTATATCGTTTAAATCATCAGGGTATCTATTGTGATATAGGTAGTCTCTCAGAGTCATCTCAAATTTGTTTAGCCTTAATGCGATGAAACCATAACTTAAAATAACACCATTTAGCTTAAGCAAATTCTTGCAGTCTTTTCTTTAGGCCTCTTTATGTACCATGTATTCATTTGCAAACTCGTTCTAATACTGTTGGTTCTTAATAAGATAACTGAATGGATACACCTTGTATGCATACTCATCAACTACTATGAGCTTTGCTTTTGCAGGCACGTTTATATTCAAGTAGTTCTCAATAAAAGTGCTGAGATCAACTGCATTTAATGCAGGTATATTCATAGCCTTCGCTTAGAAGCATGCTAAAATTGTATTACCTGCTGGCTGGTTCATCGATTCATATCGCTTCTGTCTCTTGAGTCTCTCTTGCTGCTCTCTTTATGACTCAAGAGTATTAGATTTTCTTTTAGCTGGCACTAGTTTTTTAGTCTCTTAATCTTCAATCAAAACTCACTGAGGTGATTCTTTTGCATATCCCTTTTAACTTTAGCTGAGTGAGTATATGATTTCATGCATGTCGTACACTAATACCTACCATCTACCTTTTCATGCTTGAAATAGATCTTGGCTTTGCCAGAGTGTACCTCTTTAAGGCGTCTCTTCAAGCTTTGTTAGGTTGAGAAATTATTCTAGCAATCTTCACATTAATATGTTTTTATCTATTCGATTGGTTGCTGTTCTTTTAGCTCCTCAACATAATCAATTTAAGTTTAAACCCCTATCTCTGCACTCTCCCTCTGGTTTAATACTT
>ARYC01018944.1:0-19262 GCA_000711775.1 Oxytricha trifallax
ATCGAATCTAAAACTCTTTAACAAAATTAAGTTAACAAATTATAAAACATTTTCTCTATAACTCTTAATTTATTTTTTCAATTTGAATGCTCTCAGATATAATGGCTTCTGTGTTGTTATAAACCCTTGCAAATAATTCTCTTATTCTTTACTGGGTATGACAGATTTTATAATATAATATTGTTGATGAGGCTTTCTTGAAGCCTCTCATTTTGCTGCTTTAATAATATTTGGATAAGAATGTAATACAAATAAATATTTTGGCATTATCCCTTTTACCCACATAGCATATTTCAAATAAATGATAAAAATAGTCGCCTTGCCCACCAATAAAATTTCCTTTTTAGTCTTTTCTCTTAAATAATCCTACCTGCGTTTTTAAAATATTCTAAGTCAAACTAAACTGTAAATATTTATTAGTAATAAAGAAAAATACTAATCCCTTATACTAAATTTTTTCATTTTTAATATCGATATAATTATCTGCGATGGGAATTAACACTTATTCCAAATCATTAACATAATTTTGTATTTAAAAAATTGATAAAACCCCAAGAGTGTTATTTTTGAGAATCATCATGAATATTTTTAAAAATCAATAAAAGATGATGTAGTTGTAGAAGAAATATAAATACCTTAAATTTATAAAAATAGTCCTACTATAGAGAGATTCGAACTCTGGTACATCATAATTTAATCAAAATGTTTACCATCTCCTTCTATGTGTCTTATTTTTAATATTAATCATATTCTTCACTTTAAATAACTTAAATAAACAGTTCCACCTCGACTTTTCAATTTTGCCTTATCAAGATTTTTCATTATCAATTAGTGGAAATACTTTAAAATTTAGAAGAATTGTTATTAATAATAGCTCAAGAGAGGCAAAGAATTAATTAAAAATATTTAAAGAAACACTCTAAAGAAAAAATTCTAGCTATGAGAAGAAATGATTAAAATAATGATTAGATTATTAGCCTTGATTGTAAGTGAAACTTAGAGACGAAATAGAGAGATCAGTTAGCTAATATGCTTAAGATATGGTGAATTAACAATTTAAATAATAAAAAGAAAATATACAAAGTCACAAGGTAAGATTAATTTTATTAATCATTAAAATTAAAATATTGAAATGAATTGAATTATTTTACTTATCGCCCTTATCATAATTTTATTTCTCTTTTATGTGATTTTTTATAATTTGCCTTAATTTTAAACTGTGTAGCTGCTATTTTTTCTATTAAACTTGTTTAATTTTTGCTTAAGATTCCTTTTTTGTTGAATGTAATTTTTTCTTCCCTAATTTTTACCAATTCTGTTATTATAGCATAATATTCTACTTATAATTTAATAATTCTCTCTTTTAGTCTTATCTCATTAGTTTATATAAAAAAAAGTCCTTCAAGTTGTACTAATTTAAATATACAAACGTTTAGATTTTTTTCTTTTGTTTATTTTAGGAAAAAAAATAAAAGCCTTATTAATTTTTATACTGTACTTTTTTAAGCATATTTGCTATTGTTAGGCTTTCAACAATTATGGAAATTTTAGATATTATTAGGATTATTAAAACTCTCCAGAATTAGGAAAATTTTAAATTATATTTAACTAGATTACTAAATTAGGAAATAGAGATTAACTTTTGGGTTTATTTCAATTTAAATACTAAACAATCTTCTCAAAAATTATAAGTGATTTCGGTATAATAAATAAAGCTTTAATTTATAGCAATCTTTCTTTCTATTTTTTGATTGAATTTTAAATTTTATTTCTGTATAATTATAATAAAATTTTGCTTCATCGCTAAAATTACAAATGTTGGCGCTTAAGGTTAACAATATATAATAAATTTAATTTACAATATTCTTCTTAAGCTTGATAATTTCTTATAAATAATTAAGACTATTCGATTAAATTATATTTCAATTTCATTTAAAATATACTTGATATAAATTAAATAATACATCTACTTTAATTAATAAGTTAAATTTGATTCCTATATTTCCTGATTAACTTTCCTATTATTTTTTATATTAAAAAAAACTTAAGAAAATTGTTCTAAATATTCATTAATTTGAATAATTTGTGGATAATAAATTATCCTTATTATAAATTCAGACATCTTTAAGATACTTATTGATTAAGTAATAAATCTTTCAAGAATCAGAATAATTCTAATTAAGGAATTTAAAATTCCTTAATTAAACAAGATAAAAATTCTAATATATTAATAAAATAATTATTTCTTTTATAATTGGACTTGACAACTAAACATTAATAATAATAATAATAATAATAAGATCACATTGAAGTCTCTGGGGACCCGATCGTTTATATATGGCAATATATAAAGGTCAAGCCCTTTTTAAGATTAGAGTGCTCTTTTTTGCTCAGCACTATTTGTTCCTATCGCTCTGGTGTAACTTCCACTTTCTCCCCTTCTTGATGATGAATCTGGTCTTCTTTGTCTTGGTATTTTTGATGATTATGGTTCTACTAGTTAACTGTTGGTTTGTTACCCTAGTGTTGTCCTGGTCCATGAAATTTGTCAAAGTAGCTTCGTATTCATTAACATATTTAGTATTCAGCGCATGTCAAATAGTAGTGCTACAAATATTCTTTAGGTTTTTCTAGTTACCTCCTTTTGAATCATCAGAGTTGGATCCTTTGTTTGAGTTTATTACTTATTATTAATTAATTTAGTTCCAAAACATTGATAAGATTTCTTTCTTAATTTCCATTTCTGTTGTGGATCTGATCAAGTTGTCGACATCTCTATGTTTTCTTTTGAAGAGTTGTCTCTGTCTCCTGATGGTTGATACCAACTATTAAGCACCTCGAATTTATCTCTTGTTTAGTCATTGATGTGTTCATTCTGTGACTAGATTGGGTGTGTACATGTTTTATACTAGGTATCGTTCTTCTCTGATACTTATTGTATATTGGGGTCTATGTCAGGTACTTTTGTGGTTTGGTCAAAAGTATTTTTGTTCCTTACTAGGTGGTCTTTTTTTCCCTATTTAGTACTAAGGATGCTTTTTCCCTGTTTTGTTCGGTTTTCTCCTATTTAGTAGTGAAGAAAGTTGAGAATAGTAAACCTTGAAAAATGGGGTTTTGTTGGTCGGGTCTCTGGGTTTTGTGGGTATTTACTAAGTGTGTGATACTGACGCCTGGGTTAAAGATATCCTTCCATAGCTTGATTTATGGTTCGGATTATATAGGCTTGCCCATTAAGTCATATGAAGGCCATACTGTATTTGTATTATTTAATAACATTGTATTTGGGGCCTTAGTTGTATTTGTGTTTTATTGTGATAAAAGACTTTTAGATCCAGGTTTCTAATTTTACTTCTCTAGTTATTAGATAGTAAATTTTTCCTAAATTTCCTATTAGCTAAACCTTTGATTGTAGGCTTAAGAGACTCTATTAATGGTTAGTCTCAAACAAGCTTTTAAAGCCTAATCATTCTGGATGGTAAATTTGAAGAGTGTTATTGTGAGTCTCCTGTTTGTTCTTTTGGACTTCCTTTTGTTTATTTTCTTCTCAATAGTTTCTATAAATATCTTTGAGAAGTAGTCAGTCATATTGGGTTCGCATAGCGAACACGTTAATAGGTTGGCCTTTTGGTGATTGAAGTCTATGTTTAGGAGTCCCATGTTTACGAAATCAGCTAATTTCTACTCTTGGTCTTCATTGAAGTATGATAGTAGTTGCCCTTCGTCTTCATATAGACTTTCTCCTTCCGTTGTGGTGGAGTGGGGGAGTAGGTATTTTAAATTGCCAGGTTGGAGTCATATATCATTGCTGATTTATCGTTACGACCTCAGTGCAAGTTGAATTGCTATTTAATAATACAACTAAGCATTAATCATATTAAGCACTAATATATTTATTTGGAAAAAAATTCATATACAATTACAACAGCTGCTTCCGCCTAAAAATGTAAGTTCTATAATGAATTAGGTTAAATCTAAAAATAATTTTTGAGGTTCCTTCAACTTCTAGAAGAAGTTGACCTCTTCCACATTTTCTAATTTAATATTTACATTTAATTTTCTGTAAAATTCTTTTAAGACTTAACTTGTTTCTTGTAGGATTTGAAAACTTTAGCAGGAAGCAACTGTTGTAAATACTTATAATTTCATATAAATTTTATTTGAATTATTTAAATATTACAACCTTTAATGATGAAAAAATGTTAATTATTTATTACTATCTTAAATAATTAAAATTAAATAATGAAGTCATTTCTAAAAGATTTTAGTTTAGAAATTTAACTGATTATTAAAAGATTGAATTTTAAAAAATATTAAACTATTAACAAGTCTAATTAAATTAGTCATTGTTCGATATAGTTTGCTTAAAATAAAAATAAAAAATATTATTAATAAGTAATCGAACTCTTTAATATAAGTTGTTATGCATAATTATTCTTTGTATTTAAGTTGAATCTAGTAATTTTAAGATAAAATTTGTAATTAACATAGAATAATATTTTTAAATATCTATTTATTTAATTATTAGCTTTTTATAATCACAAAATTATTTAATTAATTGAATTGTATTGATTATAAATAAAATATTTATTTCAAATTTTCTGTTATAGTTAATTTTTTAAGTCCATAAATTTGATTTATGCAGGAAATTAATTTAATAACTAGAAAATTAAGATTTAAAATTATTGCATAAAAAACAATCAAAATGAATTTTAAGATGTTAAATTTGTGTTAATATATAAGAAAACTATTATAAAAGTATGATAAAATATTCAAAACCAAATCAAGTATAAATAGAAATAAGAAAGATCCTTTATTAACAAATGTTGGTTAAAATTATTTTTTGCGATATTTTTGCCTGCCTCAACTTTTAAAAACTCCAGTTGTTTAACCTACATAGTTTAAATCTAGTAAAATTATATCTGAATTTTTAAAAATATTCTGTTTAATCTCTTTTAGGTAATTATCCACACATTTGACGCAATCCTTAAATTATAAATAAGAAATTAAGATATATAGAGAATTGTCTACAATACTAAATATATTTTCTATGTTGTTTACAATATTTAATATATTTTCTATGTTCTAAAAATTTTAAAATAAATTAAAAATATTATAAATTGCAATAGAATATGAAGTCTGATAATTTGAAATAAAATAAGAAAATTGATTGATTCAAGTTAAATTTTCTGTCTTAGATTTAAAACTTAAACTACTTATGAATCACTTATTTTATTATTTGATATCTTAAACCTAATAAATAATCTAATTCTTTAATATATTTAATTTACTTTTTTAATATAATATTCAAAACCCCAAAACCCCTTAATGAGGTTTATAAGTGCTTTGATTTGTAGGGTATAGTTGGGGTCTTATTGGGGTTAGTAGACAAAATGCAGGTTTTATCTTAATTTAATGAATAATTAATGAAATTTAGTTTACTTAAATCATACAAATTTTATCTGCTTGTCTTTATTATATCTTTTGAACCTTGCTCTCTCAAGTGGAAGTATGTCATCTAATGTTAACCGAGGATAGTTAGGAGCTCTCACGATTATCATCTCTACTATGCTTTTAATTTCTTAGCAGACATCTTCTTACTTTATATGTTTCTGAGCCAAACTTATTGATTATTTTTCATGCTTTGTACCAAAGTAAGACATACATTCCAAGTCACTTTCCAATATATTGCTGCTACTGCCCAAACATCCCATTAAACAGAACCATTAGTCCAATTCTCTCTTATTGGGAAGTAACCTGGAGTACCAAGTACCTGTGCTAAAGTGACAATCTCCTATCTTAAAGCTCTATTGAAATCGATAACCACTACTTCTAAAGGGCAGAGATTTAGCATAACGATTTCAGGCTTCAAATCTCTATGAACAAATCCAAGTTCATGCAACTCCTTAACACCCTGAATCATATCGGAGAGTATATCGTTTAAATCATCAGGGTATCCATTGTGATATAGGTAGTCTCTCAGAGTCATCTCAAATTTCTTTAGCCTTAATGCGATGAAACATAACTTAAAATAACACCATTTAGCTTAAGCAAATTCTTGCAGTCTTTTCTTTAGGCCTCTCTAAGTACCATGTATTCATTAGCAAACTCGTTCTAATACTGTTGGTTCTTAATAAGATAACTCAATGGATACACCTTGTATGCATACTCATCAACTACTATGAGCTTTGCTTTTGCAGGACGTTTATATTCAAGTAGTTTTCAATACAAGAGCTGAGATCAACTGCATTTAATGCAGCTATATTCAAAGCCTTCGCTTAGAAGCATGCTAAAATTGTATTACCTGCTGGCTGGTTCATCGATTCATATCGCTTCTGTCTCTCGAGTCTCTCTTGCTGCTCTCTTTATGACTCAAGAGTATTAGATTTTTTTTAGCTGGCACTAGTTTTTTAGTCTCTTAATCTTCAATCAAGAACTCACTGAGGTGATGCTTTTGCATATGCCTTTTAACTTTAGCTGAGTGAGTATAAAATTTCATGCATGTCGTACACTAATACCTACCATCTACCTTTTCATGCTTGAAATAGATCTTAGCTTTGCCAGAGTGTACCTCTTTAAGGTGTCTCTTCAAGCATTGTTCAGTTGAGAAATGATTCTAGCAGTCTTCACATTAATATGTTTTTATCTTTTCGATTGGTTGCTGTTCTTTTAGCTCATCAACATAATCAATTTAAGTTTAAACCCCTATCTCTGCGCTCTCCCTCTGGTTTAATACTTCTATGATAAAAACATCTGCTTCAAATTCAAGAGCTCTTAGCTCTACCTCCCTCTCAACACAAATGATTTCAGGCTTTTTAGTGGAGCCAAAGTTGAGCATTGATTGACCTGCTCCTAAAAGTGCCGCTCTACGATTTAAGTTGACCGCCATGTTTAAATTCAAATTTAAATTTCTATTATAAAGCTCTTAAAACCTCTATAGCTATATCTGGACTATATAGGAGTTGCAACAGAATTAATGATGGTTTGATCTAAGCTCTAAGAATTCATATTTATACTCAGTTTATAAGTATAATTTTCGTAATTTTACTCTTAATAATTTTGATTCTGGTACCAACTCAGATAAAGTTCAGGTTGGTACTGGTACCAATTAAGTTTTAAACCAGATTGGAACTTTTCCATTAAAACCTCACTTGATTAAAACTAGGTACTAATTAAGTTTTGGTACTATTAAATTGGTACCAATTAAACATAAACGGATTTAGTACCGGTACTAATTAAATTTAAACAAATTTAGTACTAATTTAATGGAACTAAATTGATAAAAATGGAGCTCCATCTCTGAAGTTTGTTACAGCTTCTGCGAACTTTCTCCACGTATCTTTACAGGGTTGACCTCCTATAAGATGCCCATATTTAATAGTAAGTTTTTAAACAATAGGATCCAGAAGTCTATAAATTATAATTTGAAATTCATTAATAGGAAGAGGAACAAAGATGGAATCACTCAATGATCAAATGAAAAGAGTCGAGGCTCAAGAAATGATCTCAAGATTCAGAAGTAAGGAAGATCTCTATCGATACCTAACTTTACATGGTAAGATAACTTGACGACTATTAACATCTTAAACAGTTGGATTATTCCTTCCAACGATGGAAGGTACCAAAATTTCATTCTTGAAAGCAATACTTTGCGAGGAGAAGAAAGCTTTTAAAAATAAAGAGATTAAACTAATAGAAATTCCCAACTACCCTGAGATTTCAGTCACTAATCTTTATGAGGATGCCATGTAAGATGAGGAAGTGGTAGTTTACCTTCCTACCAAGAAACAACTCTCTAATAAACTACCAGAGAGGAACTTTTTCTTTGGTGTTCTTGGTACAATAAAAGAGGAGTATCTCAGAGAAATAATTGAAGAAGCACATAAGAAACGATATTCTATCTCTCCTGAAGACTAGAAAAAGCAAGGCATTCTAATAAGCTCAGCTTGGCTAGAGGAACTTAAGAAGCATCCTTATCTTTCAAGTAAACTTTGTAGGAAAATCTGGCACTGGTATATATCTTATGAAAGAGCATGCAAAGGTTCACAGAGAAAGAAAGTCGTAGACAATTTATGAGGTGAGCAAGAGGCTTTATAAAGATGTCTAAAAACCAGATGAAATGAACATAGATGCAGGAGCTGGCACTAAGAGAAGAAATATGGGCCCAAGCAAGCCATAAGAAGAGGAGAAGAAAGAGAAGCCAAACCCTTTTATGGGCCAATTTAATATGTGAATATATTCATTCGTTTAAATCTAAAACTTATTTATAAACATTCATTCTTCCCTCTCTCGCACAAATTGTTGTCTTATCTACGCTCACTCTCTTACAGCTGCTTTGAATTAAGTCTACTGTATCGATGGGCAAGTCATGCATAAGATGATACAGCAGCAGCTTCTTGTAGTGAGTCTTGATTTAACTCCAGTAGAATTCAATTCCATTAAATTATGGGCTATAAGGAACGTTGTATACAGGAGTTATGTTTAACTCTTCATAAGCTTTCTTAGACTCCTTAGTCTTATGAACTGAGAGGTTATCAACAAACAGGATGATCTCTTGGTTACTATACTTCTCTCTGAGCTTATGTAGGAACTCTATATACTACTCTCGCTTAATAGAGCGAGGGTGAATAACATAACTCTCTAAACCTGAATCTTCACTTATACCAGCTAAAATTGCATGGGTGACTACCTTCACTTTTTAATCATAGACTTCTATATTATCATACTTCTTATACCAAGACTTATTTATAAAGGTGTTGAAGGTGAATACAGCTTCATCAGCATGTATGAACTTGATGTTATTAGTAATAGCTCTCTGCATTTAATCATATATATAGTTTAAATTATTACTATAAAATGGCACTGTAAAATCAATCACTCTCTTTACTCTGTTGACAGTCTTGAAAGTAATACCATTTCTTCTATAAATATTGGCTATAGTCTAAGGAGAGATACGCATGTCAGGAAACCTGCGATGAAACATTACAGCTCGCTAGTCAAGAGGAAAGTGTGCCCAATACTTTAAAGTCTTAGAGTCACAGAGGTAGTCAATATGGGTCTGAGTGAACTTTTATTTTCTTACTGGATGTTTTCAAGTACCAGAATTAAAGTGCTAAACAGCTAACATGCAGTGATACCTAACAGTTGAGGCACTCTTGTGTAAGAGCTTTGCAATAGCTGCATAATTTAGTGCTGGTTTGACTTAGTCTATATTAATACTCGTACCATACCTAAGCTTAAGCAGTAAATCTAAATACTTCTCATCATAAATAGACCCTAAATATCGCTAATTTATATTTCTCATTTTGCAAATTGGCCTAATTTCTCTACTAACCCCAATAAGACCCCAACTATACCCTACAAATCAAAGCACTTATAAACCTCATTAAGGGGTTTTGGGGTTTTGATTCAAAAGAGGTTTTGTATATTAAACATTTACAAATATCTAAATTTTCGTCAATTTATAAGATGTTCAATTGCTTTCAGACTATACATAACTCATTCGAAAATATTTTTATTTTTTTTCTTTAATAAGTTACAAGCAATTATTTATTTAAATATTCAAGGGAATATTTAACTAAATAATATACTCTGAATACTATCATAGAGCAATTGTTAATAGATTTTCTAAAAAATATATAATAATTAAATTAATACAAACAAGAAAAATATTAAGTAAATAGTGTATTATAATTAAACACATAAAAAAAACATGAAGTATAAATATGATTTATATATTAAATGAGTTAATTTTTTGGTAACAATTATTTTTAATATAATAAGTAAGTTACTAAGTATAAACTGAAGGTCAGGGGATTGTAATAATTAATATATATTTAATTAGTATTAAAGATTCAAGTAATTGACAAGACTGTGAATTTATTGCAAGCATCGACTTCACAAAGTAAGTATTTTTCTCTGGAGATTCTTCATTTACATTGTAATTGAACATTTTACACATGGGCACATGTAGGCTGCTCGACTGAAGGACACTGATCAGAGTCAGGTCGCATATGTGAGGCTACCCCATCTCTGCTAATTATAACATGGGAGGTGGAGAGGGCCATGATCATTCGCCGGTAATTACCGTTTGCTGGTTCTGCGGGTTGCGCGCCAGCGTGTCCTCTCCAGCTTGGCAAAGCCTTGCATGCTCACCTCGCAGACCTTGACTCTTATCTATTTTTAATGTGTTTATTTTGTATCAATATTGTTATTAATTATTTTTCAGCGAATATAAATTTAAATTAAAATTTTTAAAATCAATAATAGAATAGGTTATATTTTTAAAAACCTTTTTTAATATTCATTAAAGATTAATGTTTAGCTAATTATTAATTTTAAAAACCAATATTGATCTTCGAATATTGATTTGGTGATAATTGATGTAATAATAGAAGTAAATGATTTTATAAATATCAACAAAAAAATATATTACATTTTAAACAAAAGAAATAATGGCCAGCTTTCATAGGAGATTAATCAATTAATAAGTCCATTAAAAATTCTCTTACAGTTTTAAATAAATAAATTTTATACTTCGTTTACAACAATTTTAAGTTAATATATCTTTTAAAGAATTTTAATCAATTAAAATTTTACAATATACTTTTTAATTTAAGGTACATTTAAAAACAATCTTGATTACAATTTCTTTACTTAATATATAAAAATCAAAATTGATAAGATAACATCCTTATATTTAATTAGAAATTGTTAAGAAACAATATGGGCTATTTGAATTTCTTTCTTTCAGGAAATACAACAATTATGATTATTTATAAAAATATTTGTGTGATGTGATTTTTATTAATTATAATTTAAGTTTAATCATATTCTTCCTATAAATTAATTAATACCTATTCTAATTTTGAAAATAGGAAAAATAAATATCTTTTAGATATTGTTTCAATGATTTAAGCGTTCACTATCTTATTCCAATATTATTCGTACATTTAAAAATGTATTATAATACCATTAAGTTTAAATAATTTCTAAATAATTTTAATCAAAGCATAATATTTTCGTCAACAAATAAGATATCAATAATAAAATTTATATAAACTACTAACTTTTAAATTATAAGGAAGTATTTTCAATATTTTTATTTGGTGCATACCTATTCATTTTTTCAACAATTTTGACATATTTAATATTTATTAAAATTAAATTTTCTAGGTTAAAAACATTCGATATATAATCAAATCTCAGAAGATTATTCTTGTAAGTTATTATCATAATTAAAGTTTTATTTAATCTCTTTATAGTAAATATTTTTTTAAATTCAATATATATTAAAGTATTAATTTGTCTAATTCAAATTAAAAATTTATTATAGTATATTTGAAAATAAGTATTAATTATTACTAATATATGTTGAGAGACGAGGAACACAAAACTACTACTTTGTTATCTTAAATGCAAATGATGAAAGGAAAAAAATGAAAAATTCTAAAAACGCATATTGAGCTGCTAATCATTCAGTCGTTGGAGGAATAAATGTTGTATGTGCAACTTCTGAGGCAATGTAATCAGGATTACCAAAAAAAGTAGTGTAAGTAAATACTTTAAAGATTCCTAATGCCATCTTTAATAGTTTATGGCCCTATTTATTATACAAACATTAGTAATAATTAATTCTGATTATTATATAATAGAGATCTCTAATTAAATTTTGATCTCTTTTTTTAATTATATTTCCCTTGCCTTAGTGGTTCACTATATTTATATATATTTTTCTTCATTTATAATCTTATTATCTTTAGCATAATTTCATCTCAGTATATTTATTTTAAGTTTTGTCTTTTCGTAATTTTGTTATACTTTAATGTGGGTATTTTACCTGTATTATTTTAGTAATATTGTATTCTTATTAATTTTGCTAAAAAAAAATCAAAATTAAATACATTATACTATATTATATTAATATTATTATAAGTTCAGAGAGTAATCTTATGGATAAAGTTATTTATATTTTTTTATTAAAAAGTTGGATTAAATATACCTTTTAATTTTCATTTTTTTCGATTTTCTTTATAAATTTATTTAAATACTAAGAAAAAAATATGAGGATCTAGAATATATTTTTATATAAGCCTTGTGATATTCGTTAATATTATGTTGCATTGGCAAATTATATTTTTACTTTCACTATTTACTAAATGAAATATTCTTTTGTTAACTGAAATAAACCAAACTTTGAAAGAAGCAATAATTTCTTATGAAATTTTAACTATTTCGCTCCAGTTTGCTAGAACATTCTATAAATTCTCATTAAATTTTTGAATTATATTAAAATGTTACTTAAGTTTATTTATGTGGGTAAATACATATAAGAATTGATACTCAACATATAAAGTTTTGATAATCATAAAATATAAAATAATAAAATTTGTTTACAAAGTTTTATTGAAAAATATTCATTTATTTAAATAAAATATAAGTGTTTATTAAATAATAAATTTATGAATAAATCTCAAAGAAAAAAATTCGTTCCTCGTTTAAATTTTTAAGTTGAAAATAAATACATTATATATCAGGTATTTATTGTTCTAGTTTCAAGAATGTGTATGATAGAAGTCTAATGAAATACAGGAGTTAAAACATTAAACTCTTGGAAAAATTTTAGCTGCAAGTAAATAAATTTGACAATTATACCTTTTTGTTTTTGAGAAGCTGATGCTTAATTATTCAATTCGAGTTTTCCATTTATTTTTTATTAATATTTATCGTGAATAATAATCTTAAATTTTACCAAGAAAGATGAAATTTAAAATTAAATACAAATTCAGAAGGTCATTTACCGAAAATCAGCAATTTTTATTTCTTATGTAATTAAAAGTCTAATTAAAAATACTTTAAATAATATAAAAATAATTTTAATTAAATTGGCCTAATATAAATAACAAGGAAATCATTTTATTTAAAAATTTTTTCATAAACCCTTGTAGTCCTATGCAAGAATCTATATTTAATCATTAATTCTAAGGTTTATTACTTGAAATTAGATCACTAATGTAATATTTTTTTCATTCAATTTTCAAAATTTTTACATTTCCAGAAGTTCAACTTTTTTCATTTTCTACAAATAATCCTCTAACTATTATTGATCATAATACTCTTCCTATCAATAAAAGTGCTTTAAATTTTTCATAGAAATTACCAAACTTTATTTTAAAAATAATTGAAGATGGTGTCTATTTATTATGAAAGATTGTTACTTAAATTTTGGTGTCTGATATCAAAATTTATTTTCTTGTGAAAATGAACATAGATCTATTAAACTCTTTGGCAGCTATTTTTTAAACATCACAATTCTGTAAATTTGATTTTGCTTATATAATTATGTTTAAGAAACTTACTTTAGGGTACAAACAAGGAGTATTGATTACCTTATTATGAAAGCTAAGAATAGATAATTACCATACATTCAAACCCCAAATCCTCTCAATAGATTGATTGAGTTTTTAATTGATAAAAGTAGACTTTTAAGGCATGCTTTATCAGTGTTTTAATAATGATTTTGTAGGGATTTAATGTTTAAATATTAGTAATTTAATTGAATATAACAAGCGAATTTTTTTAATACTTCATACAAACATAAGCTTAGAGTCATGTGCCAGTTCTCTGAATTTTATTTTTTTATGATGGTTTTTGATTGTTTCTATAGTAATTTAATTATCGGAGCTTGGTTTGATGATGGCTGAGTATGCAAGCTCTCTCATTTGTCCATTAATCTTGAACTTATTATAATATTGTTTGATTCTTTTTTATCTCTCTCACTCTTGCAGCTAAAGTAATCGTTTCTTGGCATGTCGCTCTCTATTATCATTACTTGTAGAACCCAGAAATCCTAATAAGCGTCTCCATCTCTCCAATCTTCTCTCTCTGAAAAATATACAGGAATACCGAATACATTTCCTAAGGCTGAAGCTGGCACTCTTTGTGCTCTATTGAAATCAATTTTAAACTCTTAAAGGTTGAAAGTTTATCATGGTCTTCTCTTGCTTTAAGTCTCTAATAACATAACCAAGCTTGTGAAGTTCTTAAGTAATCACAATTATTTGCTTACTTATCTAGCCAATTTATCTTTGGCATTTATTATCAGATAAATACTCTCTGTAAGTTATTTCGAGGAGAGGAAGCGTAATGCTACTTGGTCTTTACCACGCAAAATGGCATCTAACTATATAATATGCTTGCACTCTCTTAACTTTGCCTTTTAAAGAGCATAATACTCATTAGCAAATTCCATTTGGAACTTGTCATCAACAAGGAAGTAATTTTATGGATATATCTTGAAAGCATATTAGTCATCAGTGATGACTCTCTTCTCAACTTTATCATCAGGAGTGAGGTAGCTTTCTAGGCAAGTATCTTATTCAATGATTTTTAATATAGGAATCTTCATCGCTTCAATTTTTACCATAATTTTATTAATTTTAGAGACAGGATAGTTCTTGACAGCTTTCTTCATTTTGACTTGCTTCTATATTTAAACTCTAAGTGACAGGCAGGAGTTCTTGATTTTTTTCTTTATTGGAATCTTTTTCCTGTATGTTCATAAATAAAGACAAAACTTTAATTATGCTTTTTATTCATGTGTACTTTGAGGTCTCTTGTATGAGAATATGGCTTCTAACAAAACTCACAGACATACTTCCCATCTTTCTTTTAATGCTTGAGATATAACCTTGGCATATCGTTGTGTATATCTCAGTGTCTCTTGTAAGTTGACTTGTAAGGGAAAACTTTATTGTATTCTTTGCATTAATAGTCAACTTTGGATGGTAAAATTCAATACTCTATGACGGGTTGATAAACCTCCTCTTTAAAAAAAAATTTGTGCAGCATCTTTGATGACCATCTTCTTAACTTACATTTAAATCTCAAAAGTAGAGTCATCATAAGTGTCATAAGTAGGCTCCCACTAAGTGCAAGCGTCTCTGGTTTCAACTTTATTTGGTTTATGGAATGGTAATTATTATTGGTTTGATCCAAGTAATGCCGCTCTTCACAAAAGGTTGTCGCTCATTATAGTTTGCTGATATAATAGTGATAAAATGTACCTAGATAAACTATAATAGTAGAGTTTATGACACTCTGGTAGATTCTTCTATGAGAGGTAAAAAAATAAATAATCATCAAAAACTGAAAGTTAGTATATTTTATGTAAATTTTATATATTTTAGTATATTAAAATAGTCCTAATAAAATTTAGTTTCTCTAGGAGGTCCTCAAAATCAAGTTTGAACTTAATTTAAATGTAAATATTTTCAAATATTTTTAATTTAATATGCTCCTTATTAAGTCTTAACTTTAAAATTTACCTCCTAATAAAGTTTTAAATAAATTAAGAGCACCACCTAATTAAAATAAATATTATTATGAGCAATTTAATGGAGAATGTTTGATAAAAATGGAAGGAAAGTTTCTAAATCTTCTCTATATATGTGATTCAGGTTGACCTCAAGTAAACCTCCCTATTTAGTAGTATAATTTTAGTAAGTTCAGAATGGATATCCATAATTTTAAATTTCTTAAACATTTATAGAAACTGGAAGCAAGATGGAATCTATGAATGATGCAATGAAGAGAATTTAATCTCAAGATCTAATAGGAAAATTCAGAAGTAAAGAAGATCTTTACAGACATATACTTGGTATAGCAAGGTAGGTTTTCACTTATAACTAACTTAATAACCATAGTCGGATTGTTCTTGCCAACACAGAAGGGAACTAAAATTTCATTTTAAAAAGCCTTACTAAGTGAAGAGAAAAAAGCTTTTAAGTCTAATGAAATCAGAATGATCTAGATACCTAACTACCCTGAAATATCAGTGACAAACCTATATGACGATGCTATGAGTGCTCCGGACGTAGCTCTCTACCTTCCATCAAAGCTACAGCTCTCTAATAAGTTGCCAGAGAGAAACTTCTTCTTTGGTGTTCTTGCAACTCTGAAACCTGAGTACTTAAATGAAGTAATTTAAGAAGCTCACAAGAAACGCTATAGCATCTCTCCTGAAGAAAAAGAGAAGCAAGGTATTAAAATCAACAACACCTGGGTATAGGAACTATAAAAGCATCCATTCATCTCTAGTAAGCTTAGTCTTCTAACTTTATAGAAAAACCTGGTACTGCCACCATTTACTTGGTGAAAGAGCGCAGAAAATTAAACAGAGAGAGAAAGTCTCAAGTAAAGCATGAACTAAGTAAGAAACTCTTCAAAGATTTATAAAAGGCAGACGAGATGAATATAGATGTAGGAGCTGGCACAAAGAGAAGAAACATAGGCCCAAGCAAGCCTTAAGAGGAAGAAAAGAAAGAGAAGTCAAATCCCTTTACGGGTTAGTTTAAAATGTGAACTTATTCATTCATTCAAATCTAAATCTTATTTATAAACACAAAATATCCCTTCTCTTGCGCATACTTTTGCTTTATCATCGCTAAATCTTTTAGCAGCACTCTTAATAAAATCAACTGTATCTATTTTAAAGTCGTGCATCAAGTGATAAAGTAGAAGTATCTTGTAGAGGCCTTTCAATAACCCCCAATAAAATTCAATTCCTTTGAACTGAGGACTGTTGGGAACATTAAATACATGTGTTATGTTTAATCTTTCATATTCCTTCTCTGAGTCTTTAGTTTTATGAACTGACAAGTTATCAACGAACAGAATAATTTCTTACTCAGCGTACATATCTCTGATTAATTGCAAGAACAAAATATATTACGCGGTTTTTATAGAACGAGGGTGAATAACATAGGTCTTGAGGCCACTACTTTCTCTTATTCAACTAAAAATAGCATAGGTTTAAACCTTAATCTTTTAATCATATACATCTATGTTGCTATATCTTTTATACCAAGACCTTGATATGAAGGTTTTAAAGGTGAAAACAGCCTCATCAGCGTGTATGAACTTGATGTTATTAGTAATAGCTCTCTGCATTTAATCGAATATATAATTTAGATTATCTTTATAAAATGGAACATTAAAGTCAATCACTCTCTTTATACGATTGACTGTCTTGTAAGATATTCCATTCTTTTTACATATGTTCGCTATAGATTAAGCTGACATATGAAGCTCAGGAAATTGGCGATAAAACATCACAGCTCTCTATGCGAGAGAGAAATGACTCCAGTATTTAAGAGTCTTATCATTAATAAGATAATCGATTTGATGCTGCTAAAATTTTAGTGGTCTCTTAGTCTTAGAATTAAGATGCTATCTCTTTAAATTTAATGCTAATAGACAGTGAGATCTAACAGTAGCAGGAGATTTATGTAGCAGCCTTGCTATAGAAGTGTAATTAAGAATAGGTCTGAGATGACCGCAATAGTCATTACAACCATATCGCAACTTAAACAATAAATATATATACTCACTGTCATAAACTGACCCTAAACCTCGCATATACTCGCTTAAATTACTAAAATTTTAACATTAAACCCCTACAGACCCTTTTAAAACACTAATAAAGCATGCCTTAATAGTCTACTTTTATCAATCAAAAACTCAATCAATCTATTGAGATGATTTGGGGTTTTGATTCTTTAATAAACATGAATAGTAAGTAAGGATAAATTTTCAATTAGCATTGAATAAATGAACTTATGGAACTTATGTACTTTAATACTACAGTCTATCCAATTGATACTTAAGACTTGCTTTTGAATTAATTTTGTTGCCTTCTATTTCCTTGTTTTAGTCACCTGTTAAGTGCAATTATAAATATATATTTATTTATGCTTGTGCTGAATAATCTTTCAATCAAAAAACCTATAATAATATCCCAGATTTTTTGAAAAAGTATGGTAACAACAATAAAAAATGCATTATCTTGAAACAGTAGTCATAATAACTTAGATAGAATTAAACTCAAAATAAACTAATAGCAGATAAAGATTGTAAGAAATAAAATGAGACAAACAAATTATTATAATTATTAGTGTATTTGAGAAATTTAATTATAGAGATTTAAATTTAATTGGAGATCACTTATATATTAAACATTTTAAACTAAATGTAATCTTAAATACTTACTATTAATTTGATATCAAATAGGGATCACCTTTAAGTTGGAGATAGACATTCTTTTTTTTAGAAAATTTTCTATCATTTTTTTCAAAAACCAATTAGCGACAGTATTTAAAAAGTATTAACATCAGAAATGTAGGCATTCGGGGACCGACTGAAAAGTTTTCCTGTATGTGATTTCCAGTTTTTTTCCTCAATTAGTCCACTGATCCTGACCCCCCTTGTTTCTCTTTTCGCTAGCAATTGATAGTAAGGATTAATAAATATTATTATTATTATTCCAATATTATATTTGAAAATTAAAAAAAATATTATTTGATTTATTACATATAAAAAATGGCTAACTTAACTATATTAGTTTGAAATTCAAACAAGCTTTTTTTCTTTGTAATTTTCTTCTTTTTTTGAGAATTTTTGTGTTTAATATATGATCTTGCTTCATTTGATTCATACTTATATCCATTAGGTAATTCATAAGTATCTCCTAAATTACAATAATTATATTTAATTTCCCACAATTTCATTAAATAACTTACTTGCCACATTTTTGGTGCTGCTGTAGTCCTAGTTTGAAGTTAAAATTCTGAATCAATTCTGTATCTGTAATATTATTATTATTATTATTATTGATTATAAGTTAGTAACAGAGTAACAACAAATTGATGATAATTATTGTACTCTTAATATGATAGAAAAACGCAGTTGATGATTAATATCAAATCTAGCCTTATTATTTATAAACAAGATTCTAGAAAAAACTAAAAAATATAATTTATAAATGAAAAATCAGTAAAAAAATTAAATTAATCAATTTAAATCTTAACTATGTATGAATCATTAGATCAGATAGAACACAAACTAAACCTCAAGAATAATATTCAAAATTAAAAATACTGAATTGATAAAAACGATAGTTGCTCCTGTTTACCCAATAATAGTATGACAATCAACTGATTGACCAACATTATATATTTAATAAGAAATTATATTAAAATTGAAATAATGTAGAATTAATATAAATCCTATTAAATAACTAAGTATAATAGTTTGCTTATAAAGTAATTGACTTGAAAAGTAGATTTCTATACCAAAATTTGTAGTATAATTTTAAAGTACTTAATAATTTTACATTTATAATAATAAAATCCATAACCAAGGATAGCGTAAGATTGAACTGCAAATATTATAATATATTTTCGTTATTTAATTAATAAATTATATTT
>ARYC01018945.1:0-21285 GCA_000711775.1 Oxytricha trifallax
TCATTTTGACTTGCTTCTATATTTAAACTCTAAGTGACAGGCAGGAGTTCTTGATTTTTTTCTTTATTGGAATCTTTTTCCTGTATGTTCATAAATAAAGACAAAACTTTAATTATGCTTTTTATTCATGTGTACTTTGAGGTCTCTTGTATGAGAATATGGCTTCTAACAAAACTCACAGACATACTTCCCATCTTTCTTTTAATGCTTGAGATATAACCTTGGCATATCGTTGTGTATATCTCTCTCAAGTGTCTCTTGTAAGTTGACTTGTAAGGGAAAACTTTATTGTATTCTTTGCATTAATAGTCAACTTTGGATGGTAAAATTCAATACTCTATGACGGGTTGATAAACCTCCTCTTTAAAAAAAAATTTGTGCAGCATCTTTGATGACCATCTTCTTAACTTACATTTAAATCTCAAAAGTAGAGTCATCATAAGTGTCATAAGTAGGCTCCCACTAAGTGCAAGCGTCTCTGGTTTCAACTTTATTTGGTTTATGGAATGGTAATTATTATTGGTTTGATCCAAGTAATGCCGCTCTTCACAAAAGGTTGTCGCTCATTATAGTTTGCTGATATAATAGTGATAAAATGTACCTAGATAAACTATAATAGTAGAGTTTATGACACTCTGGTAGATTCTTCTATGAGAGGTAAAAAAATAAATAATCATCAAAAACTGAAAGTTAGTATATTTTATGTAAATTTTATATATTTTAGTATATTAAAATAGTCCTAATAAAATTTAGTTTCTCTAGGAGGTCCTCAAAATCAAGTTTGAACTTAATTTAAATGTAAATATTTTCAAATATTTTTAATTTAATATGCTCCTTATTAAGTCTTAACTTTAAAATTTACCTCCTAATAAAGTTTTAAATAAATTAAGAGCACCACCTAATTAAAATAAATATTATTATGAGCAATTTAATGGAGAATGTTTGATAAAAATGGAAGGAAAGTTTCTAAATCTTCTCTATATATGTGATTCAGGTTGACCTCAAGTAAACCTCCCTATTTAGTAGTATAATTTTAGTAAGTTCAGAATGGATATCCATAATTTTAAATTTCTTAAACATTTATAGAAACTGGAAGCAAGATGGAATCTATGAATGATGCAATGAAGAGAATTTAATCTCAAGATTTAATAGGAAAATTCAGAAGTAAAGAAGATCTTTACAGACATATACTTGGTATAGCAAGGTAGGTTTTCACTTATAACTAACTTAATAACCATAGTCGGATTGTTCTTGCCAACACAGAAGGGAACTAAAATTTCATTTTAAAAAGCCTTACTAAGTGAAGAGAAAAAAGCTTTTAAGTCTAATGAAATCAGAATGATCTAGATACCTAACTACCCTGAAATATCAGTGACAAACCTATATGACGATGCTATGAGTGATCCAGACGTAGCTCTCTACCTTCCATCAAAGCTACAGCTCTCTAATAAGTTGCCAGAGATAAACTCTTCTTTGGTGTTCTTGCAACTCTGAAACCTGAGTACTTAAATGAAGTAATTTAAGAAGCTCACAAGAAACGCTATAGCATCTCTCCTGAAGAAAAAGAGAAGCAAGGTATTAAAATCAACAACACCTGGGTATAGGAACTATAAAAGCATCCATTCATCTCTAGTAAGCTTAGTCTTCTAACTTTATAGAAAAACCTGGTACTGCCACCATTTACTTGGTGAAAGAGCGCAGAAAATTAAACAGAGAGAGAAAGTCTCAAGTAAAGCATGAACTAAGTAAGAAACTCTTCAAAGATTTATAAAAGGCAGACGAGATGAATATAGATGTAGGAGCTGGCACAAAGAGAAGAAACATAGGCCCAAGCAAGCCTTAAGAGGAAGAAAAGAAAGAGAAGTCAAATCCCTTTACGGGTTAGTTTAAAATGTGAACTTATTCATTCATTCAAATCTAAATCTTATTTATAAACACAAAATATCCCTTCTCTTGCGCATACTTTTGCTTTATCATCGCTAAATCTTTTAGCAGCACTCTTAATAAAATCAACTGTATCTATTTTAAAGTCGTGCATCAAGTGATAAAGTAGAAGTATCTTGTAGAGGCCTTTCAATAACCCCCAATAAAATTCAATTCCTTTGAACTGAGGACTGTTGGGAACATTAAATACATGTGTTATGTTTAATCTTTCATATTCCTTCTCTGAGTCTTTAGTTTTATGAACTGACAAGTTATCAACGAACAGAATAATTTCTTACTCAGCGTACATATCTCTGATTAATTGCAAGAACAAAATATATTACGCGGTTTTTATAGAACGAGGGTGAATAACATAGGTCTTGAGGCCACTACTTTCTCTTATTCAACTAAAAATAGCATAGGTTTAAACCTTAATCTTTTAATCATATACATCTATGTTGCTATATCTTTTATACCAAGACCTTGATATGAAGGTTTTAAAGGTGAAAACAGCCTCATCAGCGTGTATGAACTTGATGTTATTAGTAATAGCTCTCTGCATTTAATCGAATATATAATTTAGATTATCTTTATAAAATGGAACATTAAAGTCAATCACTCTCTTTATACGATTGACTGTCTTGTAAGATATTCCATTCTTTTTACATATGTTCGCTATAGATTAAGCTGACATATGAAGCTCAGGAAATTGGCGATAAAACATCACAGCTCTCTATGCGAGAGAGAAATGACTCCAGTATTTAAGAGTCTTATCATTAATAAGATAATCGATTTGATGCTGCTAAAATTTTAGTGGTCTCTTAGTCTTAGAATTAAGATGCTATCTCTTTAAATTTAATGCTAATAGACAGTGAGATCTAACAGTAGCAGGAGATTTATGTAGCAGCCTTGCTATAGAAGTGTAATTAAGAATAGGTCTGAGATGACCGCAATAGTCATTACAACCATATCGCAACTTAAACAATAAATATATATACTCACTGTCATAAACTGACCCTAAACCTCGCATATACTCGCTTAAATTACTAAAATTTTAACATTAAACCCCTACAGACCCTTTTAAAACACTAATAAAGCATGCCTTAATAGTCTACTTTTATCAATCAAAAACTCAATCAATCTATTGAGATGATTTGGGGTTTTGATTCTTTAATAAACATGAATAGTAAGTAAGGATAAATTTTCAATTAGCATTGAATAAATGAACTTATGGAACTTATGTACTTTAATACTACAGTCTATCCAATTGATACTTAAGACTTGCTTTTGAATTAATTTTGTTGCCTTCTATTTCCTTGTTTTAGTCACCTGTTAAGTGCAATTATAAATATATATTTATTTATGCTTGTGCTGAATAATCTTTCAATCAAAAAACCTATAATAATATCCCAGATTTTTTGAAAAAGTATGGTAACAACAATAAAAAATGCATTATCTTGAAACAGTAGTCATAATAACTTAGATAGAATTAAACTCAAAATAAACTAATAGCAGATAAAGATTGTAAGAAATAAAATGAGACAAACAAATTATTATAATTATTAGTGTATTTGAGAAATTTAATTATAGAGATTTAAATTTAATTGGAGATCACTTATATATTAAACATTTTAAACTAAATGTAATCTTAAATACTTACTATTAATTTGATATCAAATAGGGATCACCTTTAAGTTGGAGATAGACATTCTTTTTTTTAGAAAATTTTCTATCATTTTTTTCAAAAACCAATTAGCGACAGTATTTAAAAAGTATTAACATCAGAAATGTAGGCATTCGGGGACCGACTGAAAAGTTTTCCTGTATGTGATTTCCAGTTTTTTTCCTCAATTAGTCCACTGATCCTGACCCCCCTTGTTTCTCTTTTCGCTAGCAATTGATAGTAAGGATTAATAAATATTATTATTATTATTCCAATATTATATTTGAAAATTAAAAAAAATATTATTTGATTTATTACATATAAAAAATGGCTAACTTAACTATATTAGTTTGAAATTCAAACAAGCTTTTTTTCTTTGTAATTTTCTTCTTTTTTTGAGAATTTTTGTGTTTAATATATGATCTTGCTTCATTTGATTCATACTTATATCCATTAGGTAATTCATAAGTATCTCCTAAATTACAATAATTATATTTAATTTCCCACAATTTCATTAAATAACTTACTTGCCACATTTTTGGTGCTGCTGTAGTCCTAGTTTGAAGTTAAAATTCTGAATCAATTCTGTATCTGTAATATTATTATTATTATTATTATTGATTATAAGTTAGTAACAGAGTAACAACAAATTGATGATAATTATTGTACTCTTAATATGATAGAAAAACGCAGTTGATGATTAATATCAAATCTAGCCTTATTATTTATAAACAAGATTCTAGAAAAAACTAAAAAATATAATTTATAAATGAAAAATCAGTAAAAAAATTAAATTAATCAATTTAAATCTTAACTATGTATGAATCATTAGATCAGATAGAACACAAACTAAACCTCAAGAATAATATTCAAAATTAAAAATACTGAATTGATAAAAACGATAGTTGCTCCTGTTTACCCAATAATAGTATGACAATCAACTGATTGACCAACATTATATATTTAATAAGAAATTATATTAAAATTGAAATAATGTAGAATTAATATAAATCCTATTAAATAACTAAGTATAATAGTTTGCTTATAAAGTAATTGACTTGAAAAGTAGATTTCTATACCAAAATTTGTAGTATAATTTTAAAGTACTTAATAATTTTACATTTATAATAATAAAATCCATAACCAAGGATAGCGTAAGATTGAACTGCAAATATTATAATATATTTTCGTTATTTAATTAATAAATTATATTCAAGAAAAAGTAGTCTCATATGATATTTCCATCCTTTTATAAAAGTAACTTAGAGCTTGCTATATATATTGTTTACATAAAATCATATATTCAAATATCTATTCACTTTACTTACATTAGGTAAACCTTATCTTGCTTGGCAGTCATTTTAAATCATTCACAAATTTTATTCCTAAAAAAATAGTTTAATTTGTTTTATATATTATTTAACAAAGTTATAACCAAAATATTATTGATTAATAGCAATAGATATATTTACTTAAATTAGTAATAAAATATCTTTAATTGCCTATAAATGAAACTTTTTTATTTATTTTAGCATTATTTTTATTATGGACTAAGGAAAGAATGAATAGGAAAGAATGACTACTCTGCTTAATTTTATAGAAATTGTAAATATTTTTAGATATATGAATATTATAAAAATTATTAAATTAATTCTAAGAACTTCAATATTAAAGTATTTTGTCTTGATAACATAGAACAGTCTAAATTCATAAGAGGACTTTGAATGTTAAACAAACAAAAAATTAGTTAATCTTTTTAAGATCTTAATTAAAATTTAAAACAATTATTTTTTGAACTCCAAATAAATATATATATTATATATATATATATATATATATATATATAATATATATATATATATATATATATTGTAGTACATTGATTCAATATTGAAAGTATTATTAATGGTGGTAAAGAATTAATTAGATTTAAATTTCGACCCGATATTTTCAAATAATACTTACAGCCCAAAATAATTTAAACAATATTTTATGCCTTTTAACGTTTAAATATATTTGTTTATTTACATTTTTTTAAAAAAAGTATTTTATAGTCCATAAATATAAATTAAGTATGATTTAATATGATTTATTTGCAAATAAGCATTTTATTCAATGTACCTTAATTTAAAAGAATAAAGTCTTTGTTTACTCTTATAAAGTTTTATAATAATTTATTGAGCATTTGACAATCAATATGGTCCAGGCAGTTTTAACTTTACAGTTTCTATAAAAGAATTAATGAAAGTTTAAAAGTTAATTTTAAATCATGAATTTACAAGAGTTAAATATCAATATCCTGTCATGGCCAACTTCTTCTACAGGATGTTGGCACCCAGAAAATTCTATACAGATTTATCTATATTCTAATTAGAAACTTATTTTTTAAAATGTCATGGTTCTTATAGAAATATCTATAAATATTAATAATACTATTTTTTATTAAAATATATTCATACAAAAGTATACATTTTGATTGAAAAAGAAAATGTAAAAAGTAAATTTAAATTTAAGAGATAATATTCAAATATAATAATTCATTTTTGCTTTAAATACTAAATAATTAAGATGTAGTAAATTCAACTTAATAAATGCTAGGTCTGTTATGTATTTTTAATGCAACAAAATCTTAATTAGTTTTTATTAATTATATAAGTAGTAATCCAGATTAAATATCAACAATACCGAGAGTTTTTATAGCAGTCCTATTATTTTATCAATTCGAGATAAAAATATAAAATAACTAATTCCAATTTGCATAAAAAAATAGAGAGAATAAATTATATTATATGTAAGCAGCAGATCCTCATAGTAAATACAGTTTTAATTGATAGGAACTTAAGATATTATCTTAACTAATGATATTCAATCTCTTTCAACCAATATCACTTATAAATCACTAAAGTGCATCTATAGGATTTAGATTTATTTTGTGGTGGGGGATAATCTATTGTAGTTTTCACACTGCTCATGCTGTTACTCATACTCTATATACTGCTGGTACTATCGCTCTAAATATGACCTTGATGTATCAAGTATTAGAATCTTGAGTTGAATGAAGGCTTAATTTAATTAAAGCCATTATTTAATAAGTAAATATTAAAGAGTGCTACTGTGTTGGAGTTTCTCTAGATCTTAATTTGAACCGAATGAATCCTCTATTATTACTAACTCACAAACCTAAGATATAAGGGTATAACAAATAGAAATGAAATTTTTTAATTTACAAGAGTTGATGAGAATGCAATTGGAGAAGACTTAAGAACCTTCAGCAAGAATAGTGAGTGCCTCAGGAATACAACAAATACCAAGATTAGTAAATACTATCTACAATGAAAGTCTGATTCAGCAATAAAGAAAAAGCTAAAGCTATACTTTTTTAACGTTGAGGAATTCTAATAGCAATTACAAGTCAAATGTCATAAGTCATAAATAATTTGAAGCAAGTATTAATAATTTCATCTTAAAACTCATCTAACAAATTGAGAAATGCGCAAAGTCACTTGATTAAGCAGCTATATTGTTATTTAGTTTTGCTCAAATATCCTCCTTCCCTGATATCACCCATTCTTAATGATGTAAAGTTCGTGTCCAGCGTTTTATTCAAATATCATAACATATATGAAGACAATTCTGAATTTAAAAATAAGCCAAAAATATGAAGTTAGACATCATAGCATCATATTTAAGAAAATAAACGATTGTAATAAAAGCAATCAAAATGTCAAATAAGAGTAGTCATTTGCGAAAATACAGCGCTTTTATAAGAGATTAATGTGATAAAAACTCCTTAGGAATAAATCATAGCAAATGTATCTTATAAACAATATTCGTAACCTTAGAGTTAAATGGCGTTAAACACCCTAATTACTAGAATTTAAGAATAGTAAATAATCTTGGTATAATTGTATACTTCTTGAAGCGTAATGACCCTAAATACATGAATATCATTCTAAGTGAGGAGACAACAATAAATAATGGAGAAAATTAAGATGTGGTGCTAATATCGATAATAAATTTTGAAAATTAAGATTAAGTTATATTTAATAAAAATCTGCAATTAGTTACATATTCATGAATTAAATTGGTGGGTGAGTGGTTTGCGTATACTAGATAGATTCAAGTTATTAAAACTAATTTTATTATGATTATTAAGCAAAATTAATAAAAATTTTATTTGTTTTATCATTTATTGCATAGATATTTTATCTAAAAATGACTCTATTTTAAAGTTGAACCTGTATCATTAAATTAAAATTTGGCCTGTAGTATTCAAAAAAGCATATATATATTGAAACTACGCAATTTTCTAGAAATCCACTCTACCAAATATTAAAATCATGAATTTCAAAACTGCTTATAGATAAAAATTTCTTTGTTTGATATAACAAAACTATTTTGAGAAATCATAAAAAATTAGCCCACAAATAAAAAAATAGAAAGTTGATAACTTAAGTATAACTTGCAAATAAATAGCCTTATTTCTTTTTTATCTTGCTATAATTAAAACTGCCCATTAATAATCAAACTCATGCAAGTTTTCTATTTTCAAACAAAAATTCTTTCCTAATGCTGTAAATTTTATCATTAGTAATTATTTATTAGAGGACAGAAGATTAAATAAAATATTCAACAAACTAGTGAGCATTTAAAAGTATTATGAATATATCTTTTATAAGGCAAATGCTGATTATTCTTATATTTTCTAAATGACACAATAAAATTATTAATATATCAGTTGATTTTTTTAATTTATTTTTACTAGTCCTATTTTTCATATACTTTTATAATTAAATTTAAATCTTTGATAGAAATTTTATTTGCGGTATCTGATAATCATGTGAATTGCCAAATTATAGTATTTCAATTACTTTAGGCATTTTATATTACTTTTATACGAATCTAGGCATCCTTTATATTGACTAAATTTAAGCAAATTATATACTGTATTGATATAATAAACTAAAATTTAAAACCAAAAAAATAATGAATTTCAGTCATTAACTATTTTCTAATGTAAAATAAATAAGCAAGTAAATTAATTTATCATAAATTGAATTTTAGAGTTAATATAAGTTGATCTAATTTATTATTTTAACTCAAACCAACAGTCAATAAAATGTGAAGTAAATCATATTAGAATGAGGAAGAATTAATTTCTTAGAGTTTATATGCCTAAATATTGATTAAATAATTCTATTTTTAAGAGCTGTATTGTAAGAAAAATTTAATAAGCTAATATAGCTACAAATTATATACAATTAAAATAAGAATTCAAGACTTTGAGAAATTGTAATAATCAGTCAGTATATATCAACGAATTGGACTTAATACTATTTAGTTATAATATTTTGATAAAAGAAGATAAGAATTTATCAAGATTTTAATTTAGATTGAATCATAAAACTACAAGAAGTAATTATTTTAATTTAAATATTTTCCGAAGACCATCTTTGGAATATCAGTGCTTAGTATTTGAATTAAAAGTTTTTTTTATAAAATTGATGATTTTATACTAAATATATAAATAGATATTATTTTTATTCCCGAAAAACATCTACAGATTAACGAATTAGTATAAAAATAATTTAAACTAAATTATAAAAAATGAGCAAATATGTTCAAAGAATTTGAATAAAATCAAAAACTAATTATTAATCATAATTAAAAGAACTTATGAATCATTTTTCATTAAGAGCATTAAGTTTAAGATATAAATTCTAAAATAATAGTCAAAATTAATTAAAACTTCTTTTAATTATCATTACTTACCTTATGTAGTGTTTATTGTTTATTTTTTATTGAATTTTGAATCCCTTTAATAATTTAAATTATGATTTCTTGTATCTTATGATTTTTTATATCAATTTTTTAACAACTTTGGATATAATCTCTTGATTGTAATTAAAAAAAGGTTTGCAATTGTGCAATATTATTTTACTTCAAACCAATCAAATTTTTATAGTTTTAATGCCTTTAGAGATTTTCTAAGACTTGCTTGGAACAATACTTCGCCAACTAAAATCAAAATCAGACATTTTTTGGCCTAATTTTTTTAAAAAATTTAATTAAATCAGAATTCAATGTTTTGAACCTTATAATTTTTTTTTAAGAAAAGCTTTTTTCTATAAGAGTTACATGAAATAGAATAAGCTTAAATGCATGAAATGGAACAGAAGCAGTAGAAATTTCCTTGTTATTTAAAGGCTCCGATGATAAATTGTATTTAATAAATATTCAAAAATTTACAAGAATTATATTAATAATAAAGAATATATAGTTAATATAATAAGATCAATTAAATTTACGGGCTATTTCAAAAGAAATTTATTTTGAGTTAGATTGTAATATTTCACATGAACCAAGTACATTAAATCGCATTAACAAATGTTTCTATTCTAGTTTTAATGAAGAATTATTTTGATTTAACTAATTTTAATATATTTTCATCACCTTACAACCTTTAAAATAAATGTCAGAACATGATGATTAAATCAATTATTATTTATAATATTAAGTTTAAAGTTAATAAATTCAATCTTTAACAATATATATTAATTTTTGCCGATGTTTTAATGATTTTTGACTTTTTCTTTTCTTTTTAGAGTTGTTAGTTCCAATTGCATTAAGTGTATATCCAATTGGTGTTTATAGGGTGCTAAAATGAATATCTTGAATGATATTGATAAACCCTTTATATTTAATGGGGATACTTAGAATAGTGTTGTAAATCCTTTTCTTTAACTATTAATTACTTATGGAATATTAAATCTAAAATAACCTAGCCTGACTATAATTCTGAAGATAATCAGACTATAATTCAACTACATCTTGACAAATTTCTTGAAATTTAGAAATCCCTATTTATAATAACTATGTTCAACTTGATTCAACAAGCCACTTTTATATAAAATAATGTGCACAAGAATGACTTTATTTAACTTGACTTTTATGAATTATATAAATGTTTTTAAAAAAAAATATTCTTTCATTTATATATCTAATATGAATATATTTTATTATTAATTTTAAAAATGAAAATTTCTTATTTTTAAATCTTATATTTATTATTTGGTTGTTATTTATTGTACAATATTATAAGTTGTTTTTATTAAAACTGGAAAGATTTTTAATTAAATTGTTAATCCACATATTACCTAAATAGATTACTCACTTAAAATATTCTTGAAAGCTTAAATGTTTCTAAATATATATAAAATTCAAGTATAATATATTTATATTTTTGTTCATTTTATAATTTTCTGGAAAATCTTAGTAATTTTACTGATTATCTAGAAGTAATATTGCTTCAGCCCTCCATATGTGTCTTTTACTATCAAGATGAGAAAAGAAATTTAATAAAAAACTGTAGAACATTTCACTGTGTGACTTCCTAATATTTAATGACAAAAAAATGAGTTATCACTTTCTATAGCTACTATGATGTTAACTCAATAAATTCTCGCAAGCTTGTCTGAATAATTTCTTAAATTTTTCTTAGAAAAAACCTTTTTATTAGTAATTTTATTATTTAAAACAACTCTCATCAATGTTAATCAATATCTTTTGAGATGAAATCTATTAAATTCAAAATTTTGCTGCAATTTATCTATAAAGTAAGTAGTTTTTTAATTTTTGTTCATGTATAAATTTGGTAAACCTTTTTAATACTATATCTTAGGCCGCTTTTCAAAATATTTTTTAATTTTAACAAGATAATTCACAACGAATGTTATCTTGAATTTAATTTTATAGCTTCTTTAGTGAGATAAGCTTATCCCCATAAGAGTTTAATTATTCTAAATTGTTTAACACTAAACCAAGTTTCAATTCATTAACATCGGAGTAAAGATAATCTTATTCTGTATAACTTTTTACTGTTTGTATATAATAATTATTTAGCTTAATTTTTGCCAACAATGTTAACTGAGTAAAATTTATACGCTTGATTTTTTAGTTATTGGGTTAAATACTTTTAAAATATTCCTTCCTTGTTATTGTTAGTTTTATAAAATTAAAATTAAAAAAAAAAGAATTTGCTATTTTTAATTACAAGAATTTTCTATCTTTTTAAGCATAACCACAAATTATTTTAACTTGCTTCTATATATATATATATATATATAAAGATTGAACCATGATAGATTTATTACTTTAAAATAAATTTATCTCTATATTGAGATGAGAATACTTAATTTTTAAGCGCCCGAATTTCTTTTTTGAGTCAGTACCTCAAGTTAAGTTATTTCATTCTAATTATTATTCATAAATTATTTTTGGATTACTTTAATTGTCAATCTGATTTGCGCAACACTTTTCAAATATTTAGATTCAATCTTAGGTAGATTGATATAATTTGAGATTTAAATCTTTTAATAGATTAAATAACTTGATTTTTAATGGTTTTTAGTCACCCTAAGGGATTTATTCAGTTTATTCATTTTAATAATTACGATAACCTTGCTCAACACTGTCTTCGTAAGTATTCGAAAATTTAAAATATTTCTAATATCATTTTTTTGAAAATCTAACTTTTTTTATTGTTTCAGATAACAAAGCAGAGTTAAATAATTATATTGAAAAAAATTATTTTAAATGTATTATGTATAAACAAAAAAAATCTTAAATTTTCGATTGGGAAATCAGGACAAAATAGAAGAAGAAGCAGCAAATAATAAGGAACTAAGGAGATTGATGATCTAGCAATAAGAAAATTTGGAGATGGGTATAGCGTGTTACTCATGGTTGCAATTAGGAAAGATTGGAAGAAATGGTCTTGAGAAACGTGTGGCATTCGGGAACGAGAGAAATAATTTGAGAGATACTAAGGAAATCTCAGCAACCTAAATAAGAGCTTGTCATAGATGGAGAATGTGCTATTTAACAATAAATTCTATTAACCACCGATGAAGTAGGATAAACCAGAGTAAGCAAATGAAATGGAGATTGACAAGATTAAAGTAAATGAAACACTAAAAATGCAGATTACAACATCAAAAAGGAAGACTGCGCTAAAAATAACGAAAAATAAATGGGACAATTGATTCAGTAATGAACGAGATGAGAACAGCATTTAGTCTTATCTTTGAGTTACTCTTTGTAGTCTTATCTATTTATACGAAGTAATTTATATTTCGTGAATTTAATTTACCTTAAGTTAATACCTAACTCACTAACAATGGCTTTCATTTTCTTCTTAAAATATCAATTGCTAAAATATTTATTATTAATAAGAATATTCAATTTTTGAACTAGTCTAAATTTCAATATTATACAACAAACATTAAGAAATGGAAAAATGAATAACCAGCTTCAATAATTTCATGCAAAAAAAGTGAGTGAATAAATTGGTACTAAAATATAATTTTTTGACTTCTTATGCCAAGTATGTAGAGCAAACTTACCAAAAATCAACTATAAATATATTTAATCTTTCAGGAGTATGTTGGCTTGTGAGAAAGTCGTATTTTTTGCTAAATTTAAAACTTACAGTATTTAAAAGATGGATGTAGTAATTGTAGAGTTCCTAAAAGTTAAGGGCTAACTTGAGAAAATTTTCTTAAGTATGCCTTGTTTACCAAGTTTGCTTAAAAACTTACCAGATCAAGAAGACTGGCCTCATCTTATTAAGAATTGTATCACAGATTTCCTACTATCACTCATTCTAAAGGCATAAATTATTTGATTAAAATGTAAAGTAAGACAAAAATAAATTAATCGACTCTTTCTAGAGCTCTTTTGTGCCCTTGAAGCCCAAATTCATTTCTGCCTTCAATGGTTCAGATAGCTTTAATGGTAAAATTGAATTTATTTGAAAATGTTAAAATACCCGATGGAAGGTCGGTCTATTTTAGCAAATAATTTCAATTATCGAAAAATCAGATTATCCATTCAAGAAGAGGAGAAATTGCATGAGCCAAATAACAATTCCTCATAGAAATAATTTATGGACTTAAATTAGAGAGGGTTAGAAAGGAAATGGAAAAGATGAAAAATCAAGTAAATGATCTTCTCAACAACAAGTCCCTTGTCATTTAGCTTTATAATGAAGGGTTTATTGAGGGTTAAGAGATTGACCCTACCTAATATAATACTCATTTTGTGATTTTAATATTTAAATTCTTGCTAATTATTAAAACCCCGTTAGTCAATTAAGAATGAAGATTGGGGATTAAGAATAATGAAATTAAGAATTAATTATAATTGGCGTAAATTATTAAAGTTTTGGCTAATTATTAAAGCCATTGGCTCGATTAATTGTCTCTATAAAATAAACCAATCAGGGTGCGTAAATTTGTTTTTAGCCTAATTATATTTAATTTCAGCCAATTATAATTAATTCTTAATTTCATTATTCTTATTCCCCAATCTTCATTCTTAATTAACTAACGGGGTTTTATAATCATTATTTTTGAAGAATATATTCATTTTTATCACTTTAAATTTCGCAATTAAAACTTATAGTTGTCGTAAAATTGAAACCAAATTAAAAATTACTGATGTAGTTTAAATTGATAAAAAAAATTATTTGAAAAGATTTAGTTTTTAAATTATTGATTAGCAATATAAAGTAGTATTGCTAAATAAAAGCAATTAAAAATATTATAATTTAAATTTTTCAAATATTTAAGTTTGAAGCAAAACTTTTTTCATAACCATTTTCGCCAATTTCGTTTTCATCCTAGTTCATTTTTTGATTTTTAAAAATTGAGAAACAACACTTTCATAATGAGGTTCATAAAATTTTATTATTCAAAAGATTACATAAGAAAGTGTTAAAGCATAAACCACTGCTTTAATTACAATTATGAAAGTTTTGGATATTTTGTAAAGCTTTAAACAAGTCTGAAGTAATTCATATCATTTTTTATGATTCTGTGACAGTCAATAAAAAAATTAATACAATAGATTTATAATCTTAAGGATTTATTTATAGAATTAAAGTAGCAATGTGATACTTATTTAAGTTTTAGAATCAACTTCTTTGTTGCACTTTGAGAGTCTAGGGATATAAATTAAAAAATTGAATAACCATTTATAGTAAATATCTATTGCAAAATTCAGTAACTAAATTTGATGATTCTAGTTTATCAAACACCCAAGAAAGCTAAACAATTTAAGAATGTGTTAAAAAATTGAGAATTAGAATAAGAAAAAAGGAAATAATAAAAATATGATTCTATCCAGAAGTATAAGATTTTTTTGTTTGTATTTTATATAGAAACAAATTAGAGTTGTTATTAAAAATTTGGACTTAAACCTATTATATTACATTAAATATGCCTTATTTATACACTATTAAGAATTATTATTTTCGATAAAATTTAGGATTGAATAATATCAAAATCCATTAATTAAATGATTTTATAAAATGTTGATAATTTAGTTTGAAGTTGGTATTTATTTTGTGTACCTTTAAGTTAAAACAAGCAAATCGCTTTAATATGTGTCATAGTGCCCAAATCAATCAGCTCTTGTGCAAGCTGAAATATTGACTTCAAGTTATCTTAAATTTCTTAAGATTTTTCTCTTGCTAACTTATGCAATATTATGACAAAGATGGTGTAGTTCTCTCTCGAAGCTTCTGCATTTATAGTCCCCGTGTAGCAAGCCCTATTAATAATGAAATATGAATATGAATCTGTTTTAAAGTTTAGATCCCTTAAATTTGTGCTCTTGAAAGTTACTGATTGTACAATACGAAGTATCATCTATTGATTTTGATGTTTTGGGTTTTAAATAAAAATAAACTATGTTTTTTCATCGTTTGCCTATTGCTAAAGCTGTAAAAATGCATCTCCATGTTTTCACTCTCCTATGCTGGGGACTAAGCAGATTTCCAAGTTAAAGTCATAACTATTAAACCAAATCGGCAAGTAAGTAGGGCAAGAACAAATCATCGTAATATGATCTAATTGCTTATTGTTGTGTTCCTCTAAATTAATAAGTCAGAAAATGTCCCGTTAAATCCTATCTCGATATAGTTTTTCTAATCTCTTTTAAAGTGTTTCTTATTTTAATATATATATTTAATGTCTAGATATATGGTTATATGTGAGAGAAAGTCTCCTCTAAATTAACTTTTCAATTGACTCAATTAAATAACATTTTTATTAAGATTTTTACTTAATTATTTCTTCAAGACTTTTATATTTGTTGTTGGGTTTTGTAGTTTGAACCTTTTAGCTTATTTCTACTAATAAAACAAATAATTTTATTTTAAGTGACTTTCTTTAAAAACATCGATGTTAGGGCAGTTATATTTAGGTTCTGATTATTTAATTTACTAATTTTAATTAAGCATCACATCCATATCATTTTTTGTCTTCCTTATTTCCTCGTTTCTATTTGTTTATGTTCGAAATTATACAATTACTAGACAATTTATAAATGGAAATATAGTATTTAAAAGGGTTTCTGTCTACGAATAAATTATAACCTGCTTCGTTCATTTTCTGAGTGAATGATTAATTTTATCTTTAGTTATGCAGTTGGGTAACTGCTATTAAACTTTTGTTTACATACTTTACAAGAGTACCTGTCCTTAGATTTCAAAAGAGCAAATTTCCCTTGCTTTCTAGAACGAGTTTTTATATGCCTCTTATATTATTATTAGAATAGATCTTGTCACAAACTGAGCATGCATATTTAGAATGAGATATGGTTTTGCAAGTCAAAATTATGCTTGATCTCTACTTACACTTACTTTCTTTTATTTAATTAAGATTCCTTGAAAATAAATAAATAAATTTAATTATTTATTTATACTTACCATTTTCAATTGTAAACCTTGATATTTCGACAACTAAAGATGAGAAATCATCCTTTGAACTTTCACTTCTTAAGGACAACATGCTGCAGTCAATTCCTATTTTAAGCTCTATTTACTATTAAATAAGTTATATTTTTTTAATAATATTATTAATTGTCACCATTTAATTTAATATCTTAAGTATCTTTAATAAACAAAGCATTTTATAATTAATATTAAAAGTATAAAAGAAGATTAATTATATATAAAAAACACACATTTAAAAAATAAAAATTAAATTTAAACCCATAACCCAAAGTTAACAAATACATAATCTTTTAATTTTTTATGCTAGGTTGCACCAAGGGCCCATTTCGAATTCCAAACTCTCAAAAAATTCTTTAAGGGTGTATTTATGTTTTTATGTTAGGACTTATAAATTTTATCTCAATCTAAAGTAAAAAGCAAAATCCCTATAAAAGAATTTTAATTTAAGGCAAATAATCGATGGACTATTCTTTTTAAGACTATGAAATGAAGCCATTAGTCTATGGGAAAATATTTTATTTGAGAAAAGTGATAGCAAAGCAATATTAATAAATTAATATTGAAATTAATTGATAAACTTATGGAAAACTTCTAAATAAATTAAAACAGCACTCAAGTAAACAAATTAAATTCCATCGAGATAATAAGAAAAGCAAGTAAGCAACAAATTAGGCTTGTATAACTACTTAAAATTCCAAAGCAAGGTTCAAAGTTTAATTTTCATATAGGCAATATGTTCATACCTTTCACTAAGAGTTTTTTAAGAGAGTTCTCAAAGGAAACAAATTGTAATTAAGTCAAATGAGATAATTTGGATTAACTTTCACTTTTTTCCTCAATTAAGCTAAAAGTTCATATGGGAGGATGGCAGAGTGGATGAGGACTAAAAAAAGTACTTAAATATTTACGAGGATATTGATAAGATGTCTGATTGAATTATTTTTTTGTCATTACGTGACCCTTAAGTATGAATATTTGTCAAAGGATGGTTCATGATTAGTAATAGATGCGATTAATTATTAAAATCAAATATATTTAACATATAACTGTTTAATTCTAAAATCAAACCATCAATCTTAGTTGTACGAGGAAGTATCTGAGTGAGTTGACGTGGCAACTCCGTGACTTGGCAGACATGAAGTAGAAAACTCAAAAAAACCACTTCACTATTGCCTAGTCTCTTCTTCAAATCAAGATGTTCCCAGTATAATCTGGACAACAGAGCTCGTAGAATTCAACTAGGATAACAGGGAGTGAAGAAAAACGCTGACCGGTCCCACCGCTGATGGGAAACATCATCCCTGTCCTTTCGCTGTAGTAGCTTCAGATGGGAGAAAATTAGTAATAGATAAGAGTTTCAGAGTATTATATTTAGAGGAACCAAAATTCAATTCTTATTATCAAATAGTTTTTGGAGTAACTCTAAAATTATCCACTATTTCTAGTAAGTAAATAGTTTTTATAATTTTATTATATACACTGAAAAACAGAGCGTTTTCATTTTTGAAGTAGGATTTACAAATCAGAAGAATTGCTAAAATAAGAAAGTTGAATGAAATTGCATTTTCATACTCTGATTATATTAGTGACTCAATAAAAATTAGGAGGAACATCAAAAGGGGATAAAAAGGTACCTAAATTAAATTCCTTAAAAACAAAATGCTTAAATATTTATTAGTATTTAAAAAATTAAAACAAAACTTTAAATTAATCATTCTTTAACAGTGCAACTTTATATATTTCATTTTAATTATGTGTCTTTTTTAGTTTTTAAGCAGTCATCTTATTAAATAATTAAAATTGCGTCCTTACAATTTAATATTGCATATTATTTGAGAAATTAAAGTTGATTTAAATTATGTCCTTTTTATACTAAAGTTCGACTCAAGAATAAAATTCTGTAATATAATTAAACTCAAAGGAATAGAAAGGGGCATTGAATATATAACTCAACCTATTTCCTTCAATTAACTGTTAGAAAGTCCTTATGTTATTTGCCCGCAATTTATTCATAAAAAGTATTGGTCATCGCCTTTTGGAAATTTTTGAAAAAAATTTTCAATATTTCTAATCCTTAAATTAAGTCAGGAATTTATTTATTTTATATTAATAATATATCCAAAAAGTTCTCATTTAATAAATATTCAAAAATCGGACAAATTATGAATTAATAATTAAAAATATTAATTCATTATAATTATTATTTGTAAAAGAAATTAAAATTTACTAGCTAACTCAAAATTTAATTTTTAGACTTAGCTCGTAATTAATATAAACTATGCTTTGATCTAAAATTATCTTTTTTTAAAATATATTTTCAGAAATAATATATTTATCTGTATTTTATAATTTTATAGTAATGAATTTCTTTATCACTAGCATTATTAATTGGTTGATATTTTATCTTCCAAATTTTAATTTGTTAATTATAAGTTAAAAAGAGTTTTAATGAAAAAGTTTGTTCATTTAAGATTCTTTTAATATATTCCATTATAAGTTTATTTCTCGCATAACTATTTTTAATTATAAATTAAATATAAGCATTATAAATCTCTTTTTTTGGATTATTTACTCATTCTTTGGCAATTGTAAGTAATTATACTAATTGTCCTGAAATAAAAACTAAAGCAACCGTAAATTAATATTAATACATCCTTTTTAAACATCCTAATTTTGATAAAGTCTCGCCCAAACTCTTGAAGTTATTGAATGAGGTCTGAAAATAGTTTTATATAGATAAATATATATTTTTACTGTTAGTAAGCTGTACAAAATATTGGGTACGAATGAAGCTAAGCATCATTTATTTATGCCATTTTAGAATTGGAAATCCCTTAAAATCTTTTTATATTTCTTGTATTTCACTCTAATTGTAATATATATTTCTTAAACTATAAGTTGGTATATTAATAAATGGAATTTAACTCAAGCGCGATAAGTTTCATCATTGTATTTTAGTTAACAAATAGATAAAATACTTAATTTTCAATTCAAAAATTTTATATATTAATATTTAAGTACAAAAGGTTTTAAATTCAAGTTAAACGCAAGTTTTTCTTATAATTTGTTTATGATACCAAAATAATTTCCTAATCATCATTAATAGCCATAATAAGTTAGTTAATCATTAATTGGATCTAATTTACCAATTCAGAATTTTAGAATTTATGTTCGAGTTCCTAGTTAATGGTACTTATGAGAATTTTTAACATTTTTTATATTTTTATTAAATTTCTATTTTTTCAAAAATAATGATTAATTATTAGTGAAAGTAAAGGATCAACACCTACTCAAATCACTTTATCAATAATAAAAATCAATTAAACAACAAAAATAATTGAATATAACTCAAAAATCAAACTTATAATAAATAGTCTTACAGTAAAAAGATGAAACTACTAAATATTGTGTAATTTGGAATTGATTCACTTAGTTTACTTTAAAATAGAATGGACTGAAGATCAACTAATTGATTTATAGGATCTATAGCTTAATATTCAAAAAGAGAATATGATTAATAGAAAGTTCAAATAAATTGTTGAAGATTGATTAAAAGATTTGTATGAAAATTATTTTAAAAAAATTAATCTTTTCGTTGAATCAAAACTAGAAAAAAGTAAGAGATTATGAACATACCGAAAATCAAAATTTAATTGAGAATGGTAACATAGAAATCCATCAGGAATTCAAACTTCTTGTTGAATAAATTAAGAACCAAGTTCAAACATAAGATAGCTTCTTAAAAATTTCTATCTAATCATGGCAGGAATTTTTATGAAAAAGACAAGAGAATAAATTAAATATTTAGGAAACATCAAAAGCTTTAGATTAATATTGGATAGATATCAATCATTTGTAGTATAAGTAACTTCATAACTTAATGGCAAAAGATTCAGAAATAAGCGAGCTCTAAAAAACTACTAAGTCTATTTTCGATTTATTTAACAAGCTACTGCATGATTTCAAGAAAGGTATAAAATAGAACATTTAGACTATATCATTCAGGCTTATAATAATAGAATAAAAGATTGATAGGACGTAATTATGGAAGAAAAAATAAATTAAGAATCCAGTTTCTAAAATATGCAATTATAAGCAAATAAAATTATACAAGAATAAAGATAGGCCTAGTAATCAAAACCCCAAAACCCCTTAGTGAGGTTTATAAGTGCTTTGATTTGTAGGGTATAGTTGCGGTCTTATTGGGGTTAGTAGAGAAATTAGGCCAATTTACAAAATGAGAAATAGAAATTAGCGAAATTAAGGGTCTATTTATGATGAGTAATATTTAGAATTACTGTTAAGCTTAGGTATGGTACAAGTATTAATATAGACCTAGTCAAACCTGTAATAAATTATGCAGATATAGCAAAGCTCTTGTGCAAGAGTGCCTCAACAGTTAGGTATCATTGCTTGTTGGCTGTTTAGCATTATAATTCAGGCACTTGAAAGCATCCTGCAAGAAAATAAAAGTTCTCACAGCACCATATTGACTACCTCTGTGATTCGAAGACTTTAAAGTATTGGGCACACTTTCCACTAGACTATCGAGCTGTGATGTTTCATCGCAAGTTTCCTGACATGCGTATCTCTCCATAAACTATAGCCAACATTTATAGAAAAAATGGTATTACTTTCAAGACTGTCAACAGAGTGAAGAGAGTGATTGATTTTACAGTGCCATTTTATAGTAATAATTTAAACTAATATATATGATTAAATGCAGAGGGCTATTGACAATAACATCAAGTTCATACAGGCTGATGAAGCTGTGTTTACCTTCAACACCTTTATTAATAAGTCTTGGTATAAGAAGTATGATAATATAGAAGTCTACGATTAGAAAGTAAAGGTTGTAACCCATGCAATTTTAGCAGGTATTAGTGAAGACTCTGGCTTA
>ARYC01018946.1:0-28702 GCA_000711775.1 Oxytricha trifallax
ACCCCCCCCCCCATTAAACAAAACTTAATATAATATACAAATGTGGTGAAACTATCAGCCATAACACTGTATTAAGTAAAGAATTATGAAGTATTTCTTGGATTAACCTGCATGTCACCTGCTCTAAATATTTTAATTAAATAATAATAATACTATAGAATAGATTAGCTTAGGTATCTATTAAACTTCTAGTCACAAGCTATTTTGAGTATATTAATTTTCCTTCACTGTAAGTGACTTTGACCACCATGTGATATCTAGTAGCTGTGTTTAAATAAATATAATAAGAATAATTTATTAACATTTCCAGGAAAAGTTGCTATAAAAGCATAAACATGCTCATTTAAAACTCATAATTCATCTAAATTAATATAACAGATATTTTTCGATTATATTTACTTACATAAAAATTAATTTAACCTAAGAATATATATTTATCATCAATGTATGATTAAAAATTTAATAAATATATTTCGATTTTCAAGCAAAATTTCAATAGAAAATACTAAAAGTTTAAGACAATTTATTGAGATTACATATTTATAATAAATATTAAATAGATTTAATTTATTAAATCTAAAACGTGCATACCAACATCCATGCTGACAAACTGTTTCCGGATATTGCAACTGATATTGAATAAAAATAGTTGAGAAATCCTAAATTTAAAGAATAATAGTAATTTGGTTCGCTATTTTAATTTTAATGAATATAATTAAACACTACTCTATCTCGAAATTTCTTTAATTTTGAGCTGAGTGCGATAGAGTATTATAAATTACTCATATTATTTGAAATCTTAAATAAATGGAATTAAGTTTAAAATATTCTAGAGTTGTTTTTTATTAAGAGATTGTATATTTAACTATATCAATATTTTAACTATTAATACAAAAATATTTAAAGATATATGTCTAATTTTAATTATATTTTAATATTGAATTTAAGATTAGTAAATTATAAAAAACAACTCTAGAATATTTTAAACTTAATTCCATTTATTTAAGATTTTAAATAATATGAGTAATTTATAATACTCTATCGCACTCTATCTCAAAATTATAGAAATTTCGAGATAGAGTAGTGTTTAATTATATTCATTAAAATTAAAATTAAAATAGCGAAGCAAATTACTATTATTCTTTAAATTTAGGATTTCTCAACTATTTTTACTCATTGAAATTGATAACATTATCCGCAGGATTGAATTTGTATTTCCAGATTAATTTTAATGCTAAAAACTAACTAAAAAATTATAAAACTATTTTTTTAAGTGATGATCGAATAAATTAATTACTTAGTTATTCTATTCTTAGGACATCTAATAATGCTATAATTTATATTTTTTCTATTAATATTTGAAGAAAAAAAAGTTTATTAAATTATAATTTTATACATTTAATATATATTTTATAGAATTATAATCACCATATATTGATTAAATTAATTTAAAACGCAAAACATCTTTATGTTGAAAAATTATATTTGATTTACCCTTATTTAAAATAAAGTTTGTTTAATTTATAAAATAGAATACTTTTTACACAAATTGAGTTTACTCATATAAAAATAAGACATTCTTAAGGTTATAATTCATAAGCATTAAAGAAGAGCCTCCAAATTCATCTTGTAAAAATAAAAATGTCATTTAAGACCACCACACTACTCCACTATTTTATAACTTAATCAATTTGAATCGAATTTATATTAGTAATATGAATTGATTTATATGCTAAGTTTATAATTTATTTAAATGATAAACCATTTTACTGTATTCTGGCAAGGAAACCATCATGATAATCTCCTTCATTTAATGTGAATAAATTATTGTATCTAGCTTAACCATTTATTACAATATTTTTATCATCATCATTCATTTATTATACAATTATATATCCTAAATTAATAAGTATAAAATAATTTATAATTGCCAATGAAACTTATAAATAAAATAAGATGATAATAACTATTGAGATAAGTATTAGTCAAATCTAATGCTTGTTTACCAAGAGCTATGGGCCATGGGTTTTAAGCGCATCTTTCACTCCCCCATTAAATTGGTTAACTCACATTAACTGAATTTACTACCCTTATATGAAAATTTAATGCATTTTTTTTATATATTTTAAATGAACGTAATTATCCCAATAGTAAGATGTGTAAGTTGTATCCTAATATCAATTAAAATTATATTAATATCTGAGCTTAATGTTATGGCTTATTGGTTATGCAAACGCATTAGTCAATACATTTAGTACATTATTTGAAGCTGTATACATACCGGGCTGTTTCATTGATTGTGTATCTGTAAAAGGATTCAATATGAGTGCTGTTGTAGGCCTATCTTAGCAATTTTTAAAATCAGTGGTAAATGTGATATTTTTATTTAATATATTCTTAAAATTACAGTTAATGATAGACTTTGTACCAGTTGCTTGAGTAAACTCATACGTGTTTGAGTCTTTCAAAGCGGCTACTAATTCTATAGGACTACAAATATGTTCATATTATTTAATTAATTTAATAAATTTAACCGCTGTAAGGGTATCTTCTGTATTTTCCAGTTATAGATTGTAGACCCCATACATATTGTTTTGTAGGGGAATATGATAAACTAGATTACTTTATAGACTATATTAAAGCAAGTATAATTCTACATAGTATTTAATAAAAATATTTTTGATAATTTTAATTTTTTTGGATTAATTTTAATTTAATCTAAGGAAGAATAAAATTTTTTATATTTTAATAAAAAGATGAATTGATATTTTGATAAGTTTTTACTTTTATTTACTTTTGCTAAAATATAATAGTTTTTAAAAATATGTTTATATAATAAATTAAAATTATGGCAGTCATTTTTGTTTAATCATAAATATATGGTTTTTATAAATAAAATATTTATTACCGAAAAAATTATCTTGATAGAGGGAATGAGATAAATAGGACATCCAAAAATAAGTTTAGTTAAATTATAAAATTATTTATTAAAATAATGTCAATTTGTATTGGTTTGTATTAAATTGACTGGTACAATTTATCTTTTTAATTATAAATTAATTTCTAAATCAAGTATTTTTATATCATAAGATTAATAACTTATAATTTTTCATAAAATTAAAAAACTTCAACATTAATATTTACTTTTATAAATATATTATAGTCATTATATAAGAAGTACTTCATTTTATTATGTACTTTGAAGTATGTTTATAAATTAATTTATTATAATGGAAAGTTATCAGTAGGTAATGGTGCTGCAAGTTCAACATTAGATACTGTGGTAATGGTAGGATTAGTACTAACTGTGGAATAAGTAGGATAGTAATTAGTCTCTGTTGGAAGTAATATAGGAACGTCGAAACATGTTTGCGACCAATTACCAAATTTAAAGATTAGAGTCTAAAATGAGGTAGAAGTCGAATATCTTCCATAGAATGCATGGAATTGGTTTATATATATATTAATATCTATTTATTTGTTTGAACCATGGACTCTAGAATTTACTGCATAATAAGCTTCAGTAAAATCACCTTTCCACATTCAAATAAAAAATAATAATTCTACCCTCAGTAAATGTATAAGACGAATCAAGCTTTGCAAAATAAAGTTGATTTTGCCCTAGTGTTATATAAATATTTTGAGAAGAATCTGTAGTAATAGTTGCAGAAGCCAAATTTTTGTTGAAATAAAATATTATTTAAATATTTCTGAAATAATCTTATGAAATAAAGTAATTAATAATAATTTTTAAAACAGGTTTTTCTATCCTGGGTAATGGAAGAGACTATTCATATTAAAAACAACTGTTCTTTTAAATGCACACTTAGAAGGTATAATATAAATAGGGTAGGGAAAATTATAATTATTTGAAAAATTTAATTTGATAGATTTATTAAAATAATTAAAAATCCTAAATCAAATATTTTCCTACAATAATAAATATTTAAATTTGCTGTTGATGGAAATACTAGTTAAAAAGCTGCATCTTTTGACAGATCTGCCTTATTTAACACAAAAAATTAGAAAGTATCTTAAGTTCCAGTAAATAAAAACTTTCAAACATTTATTAAAGAAAATTTTTATTCTTAAAGAATTTGAGATTTAAAATAAATAAATTATTACAATCGATGTATAAATATAATTGCAGTAATTATTAATGAATATCATAATTTCCAGTTTATATGATTGGTAAAATAATTTTATCAGTCCCATAGAATGTTTGCTATATACTACAATAATTTAATTAAATTATTATAAAAATGCTACATTTTCTAATCTTCACTGTTAATTGTGTTAATTAATGCTTATCGTTCTACTACACCATCAGTAATAATAATATAATTTTTACTTTTAAATTAAATTAATCCTTATCTATTAGATTAACTCTTTACTAGTGCCTTAATGTCTGAATTAAAAGAAGTAAGTTCCAGAAGTATCAACTAAGAAATGCATAGGATATGTAAATCCTGTGTCAACTGGATAAAAATTAAAAACTCATTTTAATAGGACTTTTACAAAGAAATATTCAATTAAAATATAATTTAATTTTATAAATAATAAAAGAATCTATTAACTTAAAGATTTATTTTTTATCAAAATATTAAAAAGTTTAATACTATTTTTTTAAAAAATTTTATATATTTATTTTAAAGTAAAATATTTATTAATATTGAATTAATTGCACCTATAAAAATTGAAATAATCTGATGTGAAAGTATAAACTAAAATTTATATTTATCTGAAAGTAGTTTAATCGAATTTTAATGCTACAAAATTCTAATAAGCAGGAGTAGTCCATTAATATTTGTAAAGAACCAAGATTTTGTTTGAGCTTAAAATCTCCATGAAAATTGGAGTTTATAGAGTTGGATTAGTATTGTCTTGTGGCAACATCCTATACCAAACGGGACTTCCAGTTCTAATTTACAATTTAAGAATAGCTGGTTATTTCAAAATAGTATTTAAAAACCATTCATTTGTCTATCTGCATAATCCATAAATAAATGCTCCAGATTAAAATATCTAAATAATAAATTGAGTTGCAAACGTACATTCTCAAAAATTTGATAATTAGAAATGGTTGGATTAATATGAAAACAGAGAAAATATTTTTTTTTTATATATCGTCATATAAACTAATATAAATAAAGTAATATATTCACCATTTGCATTATAATTAGTCAACCCGATAACTGTGTGTGTCCAATATGGAGTTGCTCTTTAATCCATGTAAGAGATATATCCTTTCACATAAGTCTCACCATGAAAATTAAATGGCTACTTTTAAGCGGACCCAGCTAAAAGCATATTCCCATACTAATCTACATTAAAATGTACAATATTGACGTCTTATGCAACTGTCATTCCTCCATAAAGAAGTGGATAAATTGGCATGGTACAAATTTAATAATAAGAATTAATTTATACAAGCTGAAACATTATGGTTTGGAGTACTAGGGTCTCTAGCTGAACTTTTTAAAGCCATGTTATTTTCTACATTGACATAAGCAAATCTACTGACGTTATTAATTATTAAAATTAAACAATAAAACTCACAGTTATCATTTACAACTGTCAATCTAATTGCATAAAAGTTGCCTAAAGCTTCTCTAATTGTTTAAGAGGTAATTTTAAATAAAATTAATAAAATATCAATATTTAAAATTTAATGAAAATCTTAATTTTTTTAATTATATAAATTAAAGGTTGCTAAGCATATCTAATTTTATAAGGATACTTAATTTAGTGTTGGGGTTTCTCTTTTGATTTAAAATTTATGGCATTCATTTTATTAATATATAATGCATATTTATAATATTATAAATCTTATTTTAAAGCCCCCCTTAAATTTATTGACTTTATATATTTATTATAACTATCAATATGTATTGTACCTCTAAAAAAAACTCTTAATTATTTAAATAATATCATTAGCAGTTATAAACAAAAAGTCTTACAGGTTCTTAATTAATTATATTGAACAAATCAAAGAATACTCTAATTATACCTCATTTAAACGAAAAACCGCTCCAAAGATTGTGTTGAAAATTCATATCCATCATACAATATCCCTGACTCTATCTTTTAATTTTGTTATATCTAATGAATATTATATGATCCATTAAAATGTTAAATTAAGATAATTTATATTTTATATAATCTCTCAAATTATGAAAAAAATTATCAAAATAATAGATATCATCATTTATCATCTCCAAAAATAATAATAAATATTATAAGTAAATTCACCTAAAAAAGCAATAAAATTTTAGTATAAAATTAAAATCTAAAACATTTTTTAGAAAAATAAAATAATAAATATTTTTTAGTTTGATTAAAAGTCAATATAAATTTTATATGTTAGAATTATAATTTTGTTTCATTTTGACTTCGTACTTTATTATTAAAGATATTAAAGAAATTAAATCTAGATATTTTTTCCAGCAATAATTTAAATTCCTTAAATTGTGATTCATATATTTATAAAAAAACAACAATTTCAATAGAATTGTCTAATTGTTATTGTTAGAGTCTACGCAGCAGTGTTAATTGAGATTTCAGATGTTCCTGCACCATCAGGCCAACTAGCTGCAGTGAATTTATAAATAGTTCCTGAACAATCTTTGATTTCAGTTATAGTAAATGTGGTGGGTGAAGTGTCCATAAATAAGGAACTTGGAGTTACAATAAGAGGCAAGTCACAATGCTGAGAGACAGATGTATCTCTCATCACCGCAATGTCTGGATATTTGACTGATCCTGATTGTAAAGTATAGTCAGCTGAATCAACAGTATTAAATGTAAAAGCTTCATTGTCTGCTGAATAAAGAGCTGTAGCTGAAGTTGTTGAACCACTTGTTCCTAAATCAGTTAAAGTAGCGTAAGTAGGAGTTGTGAAATTCAAACAAGAGGCACTTGTAGAATACGCATCATCTTTAATTCCAATTAAGACAATCTAAATAAAGGTTTATCTTTTTTAAAAAAAAGTACCCTAGTCTTTGTAGTCAAATAAGCAGTTGAAGTAATTCCAATAATAAAGTTTGATCCAGCTTTGGCTGCTTATTATTTTAATTTTATAATGCTGAAACAAGATTGATACTAGTACCTTTGGTCAAACTTTTCTAATTAACTATCTCCCCATTTATGTGGTTTATTTACATTGTTAAAAGAGTTGCTATATTCAATATTACTACTTGGAAAATATATACTTACTTGTAAGGAGTCTGCCAAATATTATAAAGATTTGGGATGAAAGATTTCTTTTAGCTATAGAAAACTAATTTAATTATAAACTAATTAAAATGTTTCTTTCAAATATTTTGATTTTAAAATTCAATTTAATATTTTATTATACTTTGAATAAATAACCTTTACTTAAAAGAAGATATCATAATTCTTAAATAAAATAATGATTGGCAGTATCTAAATATGCATATTCTACAAAGGGTAGGCATAAAAATAGCTTACAAAAAAATTTATTGTTAAAATTATCTAATGAAGATTAGACTAACAAATATTTATAATTTTAATCTATTATTAGAAAAATAGCACCCTAAAGTTTCCTGTTGTCTATGCTACATAAAGTTGCAAATCTGAATATAAATACAAATAAATTATAAATCTAAGAGTACAGAATTTAATAAGTAATTTTTTGTCAAAGTGTAAGTTGAAGTTGAGCCTATTCCTAACATTATATTGCCTGTTGTATCATAGCTAGAGGCAAAATACCAATGAGTATAATTTGAATCTAATTATATTCTGCAACGATAATTAGTTAATTTCAATTAAGCTTAAACTAAAGAAAGAATATAATTACTGATTGACTAAAAAATCCAGATCCTAGTTTGACAATCTTTCTCAAAAAATAGAAAGATTTAATTCAAAACATATCCCTTGCATGTTTTAAGAAAATGGCTATGGGGTCAAACACATCCCCCTCATAATGTGTACTTTTTCTTTTTGTAGTCTGATAGAGTTATTAACGCTGAGTAATAGTAGCTAATGTACTATGTGTGTGCGATCAATAGTTTTTGAGTTATGACCCGAAATAAGTTCACTTTTTATATATAAAATCATACTAAAAATTATTAAAAAATTTTCAATTTTTCAAAAAATTCTATATTAAAAAATAAATATCAAATCTGCTACTAATGCACGAATTTGGTAAAAATTAATAATTTTATTTAGATAATCAAATGTATTATAATTAATTTATTGCACATTCATGTAATAAATACATTTTTGTAATAAATTTCATTGCAATAAATTAATTATAATACATTTGATTATCTAAATAAAATTATTAATTTTTACCAAATTCGTGCATTAGTAGCAGATTTGATATTTATTTTTTAATATAGAATTTTTTGAAAAATTGAAAATTTTTTAATAATTTTTAGTATGATTTTATATATAAAAAGTGAACTTATTTCGGGTCATAACTCAAAAACTATTGATCGCACACACATAGTACATTAGCTACTATTACTCAGCGTTAATAACTCTATCAGACTACAAAAAGAAAAAGTACACATTATGAGGGGGATGTGTTTGACCCCATAGCCAAGAAATTTAATTAAATAAATTTATGAAGCTAAATAACGAATAGAATTAAAAAACTATTTCAAAATAAAATCATTTTAACTATAGATATATTCATTTTTTAAATTAGTAAAATCATCTAACTATTTTTAAATTAGTAGGGGCTGATGCTGAAAAAGGTATTATAGTTTCTTAAGTAAAATCATAATTAGATTTAGTCGCTTATTGAATTGAATATGCTTATGTACTTGCAGTTGTAAAAATTCTGCTGAGCTACCAAATATCAGGACTATCCACATTAATCTCAAGAGAAGTGTAAACTTGATTAACAGATGCACAGTAAAGAGTTTTTATCCATTATACTACCAGATTTGAGTTTAATTTAATTATGATTGATCTCTAAACTCATGAAGTTAATACATTGTTTATAAATTTATTATTACTGGTTTATTCACTAAAGCTGAGGGTTGTAGATTGAATCACAAATTTATGATACAGGTCTTATAACTAATAAAAACATATTAAAGCTTTATTTGACCTATCCACTCTGAAATTATGATAGAGGGTAGCAGATGTAAACATAGAATCTCCTTCTATTTCTGCTAAAACATTCCCTGTTGCAGCATCAATCTTTATGTATCTCAAGTATAATTAGAAAATAAATTGTTAAAAATATAAAAATATGAATTGGCATTTAATGAAGTTGACATAGCATAGAAGGTTGTGCCTGATAGTGCTACAAGAACTGGAACTTTAGCTTCTGATCCCACTGATGCTTGATTCAGCCAAACAATATTTCCTAATTTAAATATATTAGTTTCTTATTAGATTTTAAATATGATTTATTGTTACCCTAAGCATTAAGTAGAACAATTTATAGAAATTAATTTTTTAAATAATAACCATCAATATGCAAATTAATATATTTTATGTGGAGGGGAAACAAATTATGAAATTTCACTTAATTTTAAAAGTAAGGAAACAAATCCAAGCAAAACCGTTCTGCCACTAGTATAGTCAATACACTAAGCCCCTGCTGCAGCGCTAAGATATCCAGCTACTAAAATTTAAATAATATTATTTATTCAGAATAGAACTGCTATTCTTCCATCAGTGTCCGCATCCATGACTCTTCCTAAATTTACAGCTCTAACACATTCAGCTTCACTGCCTCCAATAATTACAGGGAAATATTTGATTGAGGAATCACATACACTTGTCTAAAGGTTTCCTAAATGTACAAAAATTAATGAAATTTGACAAAGATTGAGGTATTTGACCAAATTAAAGCTTTAATAAGAGAGGAAAAATAGATCTGTCCATACTTTTTGATAAAAAAGGATTTTAGCATTCTTCATTTTCTGATTAGGATACTTCGTTTATTTATTTATACCAATTCATTGACTTATATTAATTTTGTCATTCTTATAAAATATTTGTTTATAGCTGAATTTAACAAGCTGACTTCATTTCAATAAGTATCAGAATCTCTTTTTAGCAACATCTATTTTGAATGATCAAGCAACTTCAAATTAATTGGGTAGTAAATTAATCAATTATATAAGTGGATTTATAACTATTTAATTTATGTAACCAAATCTACATCAATATTATCAAAATACAAATAACTAAGCTTAAAGAAAATTAAAGTTTTTTTTTTATTGAGTATCAAAAGATAAATTTAACTAAATTATTGTATTAATTAGCACATTTCAAAATTTATCCTAATGCTATATACATCTTATAATAATTATAATTTAATCAATAGAAGAGTAGGATTGATGGTATAGCGCAAATAATATTATAGTAATATAGATATTCATGTATTTTCAATTTATATTATAATTCTTTTGTTTATTAATTTATTAATAGACCTAGAGTGGATTTTTATTAAATAAATAAATAAATTAATAAAATTTAAATTTACTCTCGAAGTTATCTTACATAATTTAAACAACCATAATTAAAAAAGTATAATATTATTCTCCTTAATTATATAACTCTTTATATGTAATTAAATATCTTACCTATATTTTTGAATATTTCATACAAAATTTAAAAATATATATTCTGTAAACAACTTGAATATATTTTTAATTTTTAATTTAATATTTATTTTTATTTTGAGAATTAAAATAATTATTTTATCAATATTATTTTTAAATATTATATCTATCATAAATGGTTATCTAAGAAATAAATCAATGTTGAATTTTATAATTTTATTTTATTAATCAATTTTTCTGAATTATATTTTATATAGGTTTTCGAGTTATTAGATTATAAAATTAAAAATCAGTGATTATATTTGGAATAATTAATAGTGTGATTATTATTTGATTAGTACTGGATATTATTATTTTTTGCGAATTTAGTTTGATTTTCTTATTTTATTTCCTCAATTAATTCAAGAGTATCAAAGTTTTCGTCTTGTTCGTTTACTTAATCATATTCATCATCGCTAATAAAAAATAATATAAAACTTGTATGAGGGGAATCCTTTTGAAGATCTTCTTCTTAAAACATTTGCTTAATCTTTTTTCTTGCTTACATGACTCCAAAATAGATAACAACACTGAAGTTCTTTATAACACTGAAAAGAATCAAAATTACGATTCCCCATCCATATTCTTTTAATTCATGTATAATATATTGTATAATTATTTAAAGTCATCAGGGCCTAATTTTGATCTGTAAATTAGAAGGAATACTCCTACGCACAACATTATTACGAACTCATCTAACACTGTTGTAGTCTACTAGCTCTCCTCTTTAAAGGGTCTCACTATTATGAGATATAAAATCATTGCAAAGTTGCATATCATAACGGCAACGCATTAAAAGAACGGAGTATCATATAGGTACACTATGATTCCACAAATGCAAAGTCTTTAGTAAATAAAGAGAGGATAGTAGTATAATTAAAGAATGGAATGATTTCTGCATTCATCTGTAAGCATCCCAAATTTCTTTTTCCATTCTAGATTTTTCACATGTCTTCTATTATGATAAATTATTGTCATAGTCAAGAAAGGCAAAAGCAAGGATATCGCTCCAAATATAAAAGCTATTAGTGTGGCAATAGATTGATCATAATTTTTAAATTTAGGGAACTAAGTATTGATAATGACCTGCAATATTAGTTCAATATAAACACTAGATTAATAAAACAATACTTTATTTTATAAATACAAAAATTTGTGATTATTTAAAATAATAATACAATTTACTAGGTAAATTTTTTTATAAAAAATATACTCAATAAGATCAATCCTTATAATTAAGCGCTTAATTTCTACTAATTTTAATAAAAAAATTATAGTTTATTTTTAATTTTTGAAAAACTATATATATTAATATCTTATTATCGGATAAAATAAAGTCATTTATGTTAAACGATCTTATGTTTTAAATGTACATTTCAACAAAGGTTCTTAATGGACCATTGAAAAAGAATTAGCTGACTAATTATTCCCATAGTCTAATCTTCTTACAGAGTTTATTCATAAGTAATATTGATGGCAGCAAAATAAGGAAGCCAACATTGAAAAATTTAGAACCTATAACGTAGGTCTGTGAAGGTCAGAGAGCATATATAATTCGGCCTTAGTGAATTGCCTTTAATATTAGACATTAATATAAATAAGAAATCTAAAGGATTAAATCGAAAATAATTAAATTATTACCATTTTTAAAGCTTTAGCAAAATTAATATAAGAGATTAAGCCCAGCCCAGAATTTTCCACCTATTTAAGTGTAATGTGAAGAAACTAATTAATAAAAAATAAAATAATGACAATACCTTCAAATATGCTTCTAAAAAATATTATTCACAAATATTCTGGGACAATGAGTAGTATATTTAGGATTATTTTATTTTATTAGCTAGTTTCATGCTGAAGGGGTACCTAATTAATTTATACGAAAAGACTTGATGCATAGAATTTACAATTAACAGAAAAGAACAAGACATCGTACGTTAAACTTATTTTATAATAAATACAAAATATGCAAAGGTTTTTGGGGATTTGAGAAAAAATAATTAAATATAAAAATAATATGTAAATAATGGATACCCCCTCCAAATCTGGAACTTTTTTAAATTCCAGTTTTAAACTGGAATTCCAGATTTAAATCTGGAATTCCTATAAGTTCCAGATTTATATCTGGAACCGTAATATGATTAAAATATTCCAGATGTGTAGCTGGAATTCCAGTTATAAATCTGGAATTCCAGTTTAAAACTGGAATAAAATTTATACTTCATTATTATAAATAAAATTGTTCATATTATTTTTTATTAAAATTTTTACAAATTTTTTAATATATAATTTAAATGAATCTAATAGAGAGTTAATCTAAAGAAACACTTTAAAATTAATAATAAATTGAATATTTTTTTTTAAATCATTATAATTTTTTTATATTTATAAAAATGATGCTTGGATTTACCGATTGAAAAAGAAATTTCTATTTAAATAATTGAAATAATTACTATATTAAATGCAAAAGTTCAAAATTTTTATTTGGAATTAAAATTAATCAAACAACAAATACAAAGCTTTTAAATGGGTAAATTTTAATGGATAAATATAATATTTAAATATTCTAGATAATAATAAAAGCGCATAAGTTTTTTATGAAACTAAGTTAATCTATTGAACAAATTTAGTTAAATTAAAAAAACAATTCTTTTTATTTAGCTTGCCATTTTAATTCATTTAAGATATTCAATTAATAATTATCAGCTCTTTATTATTAAAATTACAATTATTAATTTTTGAATACTAACTATTAATTTTACTTTATTAAAAGATCTCCCTCTAGCAATAATATTATAAATGGTATATTTATATTAATTATGGTGATAAAAATTCAAGGGGGGAAATTTTTTGCCAAGGTTTATGATAAAACAACTTTTTAGGGAAGTTTCCTGTCAAAAATATTTTTTAATGGAATTACTTTTTGACATTTTAATACCTTTTATGATTTTCACATTTTTTGATTCAAGAAATTTATTCTACCACACATGAAATATTACAAAATCTAATTTATATTGAGCATTATTTTTTTAAATATATAATCTTATTTTCTAATAGTTTTCCAAAATTTTTACTAAAGATTATGATAAAATTCTGTACTATAACTCAATTTATGATATTAGAATATAATTGTAATTTATCGATATAACTCTTAAAATGTTTAACTTATCTTTGGCCATTTAATGTGTAAGAAATTATTTATTAAAATATTTTATATAAAATGAATAAAAATTATATAAAAAAAAAGTTTACTTGACAGGAAACTTCCCTCTTGTCAGGAAACTTCTACCCAAAAATTCAATTATAAGATTAATTTTAAGAAATTTATTCCTATCAACAGAATTTTTCTACATAGCATTTATCATTAAGATTAAAAAATTCCTTGGAAATTTTTAATTTATCGTAATTATAAAAAAACAGAAAAATTTATATTGATAAAAATCAAGATTTATTTATAAGTTTATATAAAATAGGTTAAAATTATTATAAAGCATTACATTAAAGAATTCCAGGTGTATTTCTCGAATTCCAGGAATATAACTGGAATTCGAGATTTATACCTGGAATTATTGATTTTTTATATAATAATGGGATTCCAGAGCTAATCTGGAATTCCAGTTTAAAACTGGAATTCAAAAGCCAAGTCTGGAATTTAAAAAAGTTCCAGATTTGGAGGGGGTATCCTAATTATTGATATTTGTTTTTCAGAATAAATATTTATTTTTAATTTTTATACTCTTTAAAAGGGTAGTTAAGAACTATCACACTTAGATTTTGGTAAACGACCCGATAGTTTAATATATTTTAATTAATTAGGAATAAATTTCTGATGAATAACTTTTTTATTTTTTTATAAGCCAACACACCAAAGTGTAAGTTTCTATCCAAAAGCTACTAAAAAATAAGGAGATATATCATTTTAAATCCCAAATTTAAGTTCTTTTCTTTAATATATAAAATTAATTTAAATAAAAAACTTCGGCATTAAATGAAAACAAAATTTTATAATTCTCTAAAAAATTATAATCTTGATAGTTATATTTTGATATTAATTAATGAAATGTAAGTGTCAATTAAAATTATCCTCTCTTTTACGATAAAAGCAGTCAGGTATTTGAAAATAATTTCAATAAAAGGTATTATGATTTTTTATTTAAATTATTATCTTGTAGTCAAGCTATTAAATGAAAATTTTATTAAATAATTTTAATCTAGGGAATTTTGAAATTCCCTTGAACTTTTTATCATTATAAAAATGTTGTAACGTTTATTGAAATTATGTATTAGAAGTGTTTGTTTTAGGGATTTTAGTATTGTCCTGGAACTTCTATTACTAAAAATTAAATATTAAAACTTAGATTTTATTTTCGTTATTATTAATGATTGAAGCTTATCGTTATCTGATTTTTCAATAATATTATCTTGATTAACTATCATATCAGCTACGTTTGGTATGTACTAATTAAATTCATCAATATCTCCTGAAGCAACTTGAAGATATTTTGAAAATAGCATTACATTATCAGGGAATTCAATATTCATGAAAAGTAAGAAATTAAAGACTTAGAGAGCATGCACTAATCCCCATAAATACTGCATAGAGGAATTTAGAACGAACTTAAGCGCAATATTCACACTGAAAACTGAAATGAAGGTGTATTTTAAAGACTGACCTCCTCCTTCAGCTGTGTTTGCCTCGCTTTCGGATATATAAGCAAATGTTGCAGGTTTAGTTGTAAAGTAAGAATATAAGTAAATTTTATAGAATTAATACTTTATTTTAATCTTTGACTAGCGGATTACCTGCTAAATCTGTAATGTTTCCGTAATTCATGAAGTAAATCTTAATTTAAATAAATATTTTGTAATATCTTGAGATCCTCAGTACCATCAAGCGATGATTTTACGTTTTACAGAATAATCGACAACTTATTGATATATCTTTTGGGGATAAGAGGATTTTTAACATCTTAGATGATTCTATAATCAAAAATGTAGCTTGCTCGTGATCCTTTAATCTCAATTATTAAGTTTTCCTTTGATAAATCTGTTTCATTCTATATCATGATTGACTCTGAAAACTCAATGTAAATTTAAGTTATTATAAAATAATTTGGTTCTTGGTTGTTACTGTAGTCACAGCAAAAGTAGGAGGTATTGTTTCTCTACAGGGTTTGTTAGGTTCTACGCATTCAAATCCATATTCAAGTTTACATATTAATTTGATTACAATGAAATTTACAGTCCCCACTACAACCATCGCCTGACACTACATTTCCATCATCGCACTGCTTATTAATTATTATTCCATCTCCACAAACATCTTCACATTCATATTCTTCATTTGTAAACAGTCCATACAACTCATTACAATATGTGCATGTATGCAATTTTGAATTCAGTAATGCTCCTCGGTAACATTTAGCCATTATTTTAATGGATTTAAAAAATGCAGAGAATATACTCAATTTTATGAATTAACTGATTGAATACACTGATTAGGATTTGATCCTGTGCATCTTTTGCATCTTTCATGACATTTCTGACAATTACCAAGTTAAATTCCATTAACTCTTGTTTAAAACCATTAAATAATTAAAATAGCATTCGAAGTATTGCCCATCAATGCATTTAGGAAGTTTACACTCTGTTCCTGTTAGCAAATAACCCAATTAGTCAGTGTCTCCAATTTCATTTTCTGCAAGCAGAATTGTACAGTTTGTACATTGAGTTGATGAAGGTCCGAAACATATTGTACATGATGGATTTAATTAGAAAAATATATTCAATTATCCTTATTAATAGTTTAATTTTTTTCATATTTGTGCCATTAATATCATTAAAACTATATATTTAATTAGATTACATACTATAAGAAATTTAATCATTAAGTATACTGATCATTATAAAACTTACATTTGCAAGAGTAATCTGTTTTATCGCCCCAATAACCGTCTGGACATTTATCATAGCATCCATTTAATAATTTAATAATTATTGTTACAGAAAAATTATGATTAAAAAGATTGATTCGTTAGAATTAAAAATTAACTTACTTACAGAGAAAAAAATTTTAAATATATATTGCAAATTTATTTTAGGGGTAAATATGTTAAAGATTAATTAACATATATTAATATTAAGATTGCAAAAAAAATATTTCAAATTATTTGATGTTATGATTTTAATTTTAATTCACGATTTTATATTTTTAAGTATTTAATTTTATTATTTATAAAACTGAAAATATCTTCCAATTAAGCAAATTATTAAATAATTTTTACTTATTTAAAAAAACTAAAATTTAATTAATATATTTATTGCCAAGCTTGAAATATCCTGGTTTACATAAAGTACATTAAGTTTCTATGGTGTATTAATTCTAATTTTAAATTAAGGACTAAAATAAAATTAGTAACGATAAAATTGTTATTTTATTTTATTTTAATTGGCTAAATTATGAGTGATTGATTTCTAAATTTATAATTAAGGATATAATTATTTTTAAAAATTATCTTTTTAGAGATATGTTTCAATAAAAACTATTACTATTCTTTTAATATTGATATTTTGATTTCAAAGTTATTTTTTAAAAAATATTAAATATTAAATAAGAAAATTAATAATTATGAATAATTTTGCCTTTAATAAGTTTTAGAATCAGACCCAGTGCATGACTTGCATTACTATAAATTAATAATAAGTTTAAAATACAACGGACAAGCCTAGCATCTCCATTCAATCGGATTTGGAAATGTGCCTTCTATACAGGAATCTAAGCATTCACTCTAATTATGTTTATATTCTGAAATTTATATCTTAATGAATATATGAAATATATGGAATATTATATATTAATACTTTAAAGCCTATTTTTAAAGTAATCTATTAAATAATTATAGCTGAATTTTTTAATTTATTTTTAAATAAATTAGAATATAATAATTTAATTTATTAGCAAAATAGTTAATTCCGCATTATAAAGGAAAAACCCTGGCTTGCAAGTTCTACAGGTGTTATAATCTGAGTCCCAACACTTATCACATTTGTAGTAACAAGCTATAGTAAACATTAAGAGATAATATAATATTAGTTTACGTTTAATCACGAGTATAATTTCTATAGGAGTTTCCCAGTAAGCATCATCAACACCCACAAATTCCAAAGTATATGACCCAACATCCACATCTGTAGTAAATCCACCAATTGTTCCATTTGAGAAGTTTCGCACAAAATATGGGTTTGTATACATGCTTTTTTCTCTCCAATATACAGTAAAAGGCTCGCCTTCTGGATTTTAGAAAATTTCACTTTAATTATAATCAAAAAAGAACCAGTTACCTGCATAAATGTAATAAGTATTTATAATATTTAGCAATTCCTTAAATATTATCAAGATTCTTTAATTTGATTAATGGCCAGTTCTGCATAACTTCAAGTTTAAATGATACATACTAAGGCGTAGAAATTTAATCGTTATGCTCAACTTCAAATGTATGGTTTCCACCTTATGAGTTGCTTTATATCTTTCATTTATATTTGATATTTAATTGCTGAAGGGGACAACAGTGATGTTTTTTGTTAAGCTATCCCAGTAGATCCATGTCCCATAAACAAGGGGGTCATAAAGAGTATTGTTTATATAAAGTTTGAATATATTCATTAAAAATTGCTGTTTAATAATTATAAATTTTAATTCGGTTAATTCAAAGGATCCGAGCTCGAGCCAGATAAATCGAATGTTATATTTTATGGAAGTCTGATATACTTATCGGGGTATGATCTCAATATATTGATAATAGGTTTTGGAAGAACTTATAATGAAATAACGTAAGAGTAAGGTGTTCCATCATATTTATCAGAAACAGTGCAAGTGAAAGTATATAGTCCTGCATAAATATTGTTTCTGGGTGTGTTTCCCTTGAAAGTTATATTTCCAGTTACAGGGTCATTAGAATGTTAAATCCAAGAATAACTATTAGCATTTGTTGACATAGTGCATGATATAATAGTCACATCTCCTTCAGCATCCGTAAAATTTTGATACCAAAATGTATAGGCAAAGTTGTCTGTTATATAAATTGAAGAGAGGGTAGTGGGCAGTTAAACATAAATCAACTATTTTAGTAAAAAGTTAGAATATATTTGAAAATTAAAACTATATTTATTACAAAGCAAATAGTTTATAATTAAATATTGCAGAAATACATTGAATTTAGAAAATTAATTATAATTAAATTAATAATAAATCATAATCGTGGCAGTTAAAGTAGGCCAATTTAAACGATCTTGGGCTCATTCGATAGAGAATTCAAAATTAGCTGGACTTTACTATTGACGGTTCTATTTTATCGCATCCCTGAAGCGAGATAACTTCACTTTAATTAAACTTATCTAAATTCATTAAATTATACCCTCACATTAAAGTGAAGTTATCTCGCTCCAGGGATGCGATAAAATAGAACCGCCAATAATAAAGTCCAGCTAATTTTGAATTCTCTATCGAATGAGCCCAAGATCGTTCAAATTGGCAACTTTAACTGCCATGATTTTGATTTATTATTAATTTAATTATAATTAATTTTCCAAATTCAAATGTATTTCTACAATAATAATAATTTAATGAAATAATGGAAAGTATTTATTAAATATTCGGGGGGGGCAACACCTGAACCAGTAAATTATTTTCATATTTCTACCCTCTTTAAAACACTGTAGATACATGACTAAGGTCAATTAAGGGTCAATTAACATGAATTAAGCATATTAAATAGGTATAGCCAGTTCCATCAGATCTAAAAGATCAAGTTTATACATAAAAATAATCATATAAATATGCACTTTTTTTAATTATTTTTTTCCCAAAAAAATTGTAATTTTAATTTTAATTTTGAATTATCTAATTGTTATATATGTTAAATTCCAAAGATTCATCCATATAAACTTAAAGAGATATTATGATATGAGCTAGAAAACTATCTTGATTTGATATGGATGAATCGTTGGAATTTAACATATATAACAATTAGATAATTCAAAATTAAAATTAAAATTACAATTTTTTTGGAAAAAAAATAATTAAAAAAGTGCATATTTATATGATTATTTTTATGTATAAACTTGATCTTTTAGATCTGATGGAACTGGCTATACCCATTTTTCATGCTTAATTCATGTTAATTGACCTATAATTGACCTTAGTCATCTATCTACAGAGTTTTAAAGAGGGTAGAAATATGAAAAAAAGTTACTGGTTCAGGTGTTGCCCCCCCCGCAAATATTTTAATAAGGATTTTTAAAAAAAAGCTATGGAGTAAATTATATATTATATAAGAAACTACTATTAATATTATCAAAATTAAAGTATGAAATCTATATTTTAAAGTAAAATCTTTTTTAATATATTATTTACTTCATTTTGATTAAATAAAGTATAAACATTTGGTTAAGGTGCATTGTTAACTACCATTTAAACACTATACTAAACTTAAAATTAAATGAAATGTGAAGATAATTATTGAAAATCAACATTTAGATCTGAATTTTTAATTTCCAAAAAAGCAATAAACCTTTTAAGTTAAAAAGTTTAAATATTAAATCTTAAGATATAAACACATTGTTTAATATATTATAAGTTTTTATTTGGTAATAATCAAGTAAAAATTGGGAGTGTCTGGATTAAAATCGTCACCAAGTGTGACATTTATATATCTCATAGAAGACATCTAAGGAGGATCTATGAATGAAAATTTGATTCCCTGGTCATTATTTATTTCTAATTTTCAACGAAATATATATTTACTTGAAATTATATTCATTAGAGTATATAATTTTGAAGTAACTTATAGAGGAATTGATATTAATATTTGCTGAACTTAAAACGTATGCATTAAATATTGTCAAATCCCCTTCATTATAAATATAATATTTAAACATTACTATACAAAAAGGGTTGCTAAAATATGATTAATTATCTGACATGAAATTTATTGTCCAAGTGAAGTTATGATGTGAAATTAAAGTAATTGAAGTTGGAAAATCTTCGAAGGCCACTGGAGGTATATTTTTGACAACCTAAATTGTAAAATCAGTATAATTGGAATTGGAAGTTGATGCTGTTACTTTGGCAGTTTTTATATTTAAAAAGGATATGATTACATAAATATAAACTCTGTAGGAATATTTAACTATTTTGTAAGTGTACCTTAGGGTATAAGTACCTATGTAACTATTACTCCAAGGGGAAACTTAATTAAATAAAAAAAATATAAATTTTAACTCTCAATAACTAATTAGTAGCATCGAAGCTAATGAAGGCAGGAAGTGCAGTTGTAGGTGATATCATCATTGTGTAGGTAAGAGGCTCACCCGAGCAATTAAAATTTTATTAACAAAATCTCATTTAATGGGTGAACTTTGGTAATATATAAGAGTGATTAAAGGTACTTTAACAATAAAAATATGAATATTTATTTAATTACCTACACTAAAGCCTCCCTCAGTGGAACTTATAGGCAAGCCTAGTCTATCATTGACTGTAGTCTTTGAAGGATTAGAGAATTTGGAACAACCATCTATAGTTGCTCTTATGTTCCCAACTTGACTTATATTTTTAAGTATTGAATTTTGTCATTACTTTATATGAAAATTAATAAAATTAGTTATAGACTTGTTGAAGGGTAGATGATTACTTTATTCATGTTTGAGTACCATCTATTAAACAGGTCTAATGAAATTGTAGATTCAAATAACAAAAATATTACAATATCATTTATTTTATATTCCGTCCAAGCACTAGTAAATGATTACCAGTAGGAACTTTTGGGGGGGAAGTTTCCTGCACCGGTTTATGATAAAAAAAAATTTTAGGGAAGTTTCCTGCACTTTTTTTAAAAATATTTTTTTCTATAAAAATATATTTTTATTACAACTATAATGCAACTTCCGAACGAATTTTATTGAATTAATTATACTTAATTTATTAATCAATTAGTCAATATCTCTTTTTAGATTCCAATTTTTGACATATTTCATCTGATATTTTTTGGTTTTTGTATCTTAGCCATTATATTGTCCTCTCATTTTAAAAGTAATTCCAAGTATTGTATCCAATTGTTATTGAAATTTCAATTCAATTTATATGTTCTTTCAATACTTATATAAAGTTAGACTATATTTTTTGAACTACTTATATTATGTATAAAAATCCTATTAATATTAGTGAGTCATAAAAATTTTTAATTAAATGATTTATATTAAGTTTTACATAAAATAAAAAAAAGTGCAGGAAACTTCCCCCCCCCCCCACTAACTTTTATAATAAATAATATAGTAATAAAGATAATATTTAAAATAAAATTAAAATAATAATTATTAATGGATTTTAAATTAAAAATTTATTTAATTAATAAAATCTAAGATTGTATTAATTATATATAAGATTTCAGCAACTTAACCCCAAAAAATTCTTAAGTCAATTATTACTTAAAGCTTAAAAGAAATCAAATATTTGATATATAATTATTTAGTGAAGTAATGTCTGAATGTATAGCATTTTCATATAGGATAATATAAAATAGGCCATACTATTTTTAAATCTACAATGAAAATAATTTCTACCTCAAACATTCTTTAGGTTTTATGTCTATTATAAATATTAGATTTTACTGCTTTATTAATTAATAATAACTTCATTTCAAGATCATAACTCATTTTGTGCAGGTCTAACCATCATATTATTTTTATTGACTATAACTGATTGATAGAACTTAGGTAAATCATTAATAATATTATTTTTATTTTCTTAAATAATATATAACTCTTAAATAAAAGTTAACATCCTTTTATAAACTTATAAATTCATAAAAGTATTTGTATTTGAAATTACATTTTTTTAATAAAAATTATTAGTAAAATTAACTTATGAGTATAATCTATAGAGAATAATTTTTAGTTTGACAATGATTTATTTTTCTTTATTTTATGAGAAATCTAGAAATCAAAACAAAAACAGTAATAATAAGTATTATAATGAAAAGGTTGAGATTAAATTCATGTTTTTAGTTGATTTAGAGAATAAAGGAAATGTGAAATTATTGTATAAATTGGTTTATTAAGAGGGAATTATTTATACTAACTCAATCAGACTAAATTAATTTTATGATGGTCAACTTCTAATTTTGCAAAATTAAAAAATTAAAGGAAATAATTTTAGAAATTTAATATTTCTCATCTGCTTTAAGCTATTGACTGAAATTAATTTTTTAGCATCGAATAATAAGGTTTAAATAAACAATCTCCTTTTTATTAATAAATATTAACTTACCTTGTAATTTCAAGCATAAATTTTTCTCTTTAATTATAGAATTTTTTTATCCTTTTAGAGGTTCAATCTTACTATTACTTTAAAGAAAAGTAAAAATCTTTGAATTGATAATAAGCAATAAATAAAAGATGTAAGTTAAAATGCATTTACTTCAACAAACAATAAAGCATTCAAATTTATCCTACCAAAATATATATTTTGTTAAAGAATCTTTTACATAGTAATTTTAAAACAAAGCAAGCAATCAAAATATAAAAGGGTTTTTGAGAATATAAATATTGCAATTTATTAATAAAATATTTTCTTTAATATATAACATTATATAAATCAACTTGTCGCTAATTTAAATTAAGTATTATATATATTTGCTCCTAGTAATTTAAAACCCTAAAATATTTTTGTTTAAAAAACTTATATTAAAACGATTATATATAAAAAGTAGTTTCTTTTTTAATATATAAAATTTCTTTTGCAAATATAAATTGATAAAAATGTGAATAATTTCTTATTGCATAGGTTTTAAGCGCTTAATATCTAATCATATTTTGAGCCTTATCATAGCTTTATCCTCTAAGTTCAAACCAAACAAAACAATTTATTTTAAAGAACATTATTCCAATATTAGATTTGAATATTAATTTTTAATTAGAAATTGATTTATTATACTTAAAAAATGGCATACGTTATGTGAAATTATTTGAAAATTAGACATAAGACTTTAGATACTATCTCTATGAAACAGTTATCAGAAATACTCAGACAATAACAACATTTTCTACTTCTACAACTCCATATCCTACTACAACTATTACCTACAGCTCAAAATTTAAAACATAAATGATCAGAAAATTCTTAACTGCCACGAAGTTGGAGGAGTTCTAGTTTGAACTAGAAATCAAAATTCCTAGAAGATTCTATGTTAGCAATAGTATTTTTGAAAAAAATGATTTTTTAATATAAGTTTTGAATATATTATATGAAAATTTCGCTAATGTTATTAGCTGGCTGCTGTTGTTTATTTAAAGTTTAAAGAACTAAGAATATGCTATGAATTAATACTTAGGGATAAACATATATTAAATAGGAACAAGCAACATAGTATATAAATAAGATAAAATTTATATATAATAATTAATTATTAGTAAGATATAAGCTTATCATTAAGAAAACAATCTGGCAAATTAAAAAAATTCAATTGATCTCTAAAATTGAATTTACTGTTTGTTAAATATTCAATAATAAGATATTATTTGGGTTAAATCCTGGGTTTACCTTATTTTAATTTAAATCAGAATTAGATGTTGAAGGAGAGCATGTCCAAACCCAAGATAAAGTTGGATCTTTTAAAAATATATTAATCTTTTATTGCAAAAAGTAAAGCATACTGACTCCTATTAATAGATTACATATTTAATGATTTAGTGATAAAATTTAATGATAAATTTAAAACATTAGAAAATAATTATGATTTTAATTGAAATATTAGTTTTATTTAATAAATATTTTATTAATAAAACATGAAAAATTGAATAAAAGGAAAAAAATAATATTATTTTATATTTAAAATAGTAATTTAATTTTTTAATAAAGATATTGTATTTATATTTAATTTAAAATTAGGGTAGAACTAAAATCTGATTATAGAATTACTATTAAATATAATTTATTAATACCAACTGTGGCTGAAGAAGAAAATATCCAGAATTATGAATTTCTTAAATATAGTGAAGTTGTATACATCGTAGTTCCTGAACTATTCATTTGATATAATATATTTTATCAATATAATTTTTTCAATTTATTTTAAGTTTAAACTAAAGTAGCTGTATGTTGGTTTAGCAGCAATATAAGGAGAATTGACAGTAATTGTAAAGAAAGCGGCATATGTTATAAATTTATAAATTTATATTTATAAACCACTTTATCTTTTGAGTAATATTAGTATTTATTTATCAGAAATTTTAAGGGATTTGTGATAATTATAGAAATAATGCTTTGAATTCTAATCCAAAATAATAGTTAACTTTTATAATATATAATTAAATTAATATATTTAAGATAAATAAATTTAAATTATTTTATCTTTATTTTTAAAACTTCATAATATGTTTAAATAGTCATTTTATAAGCTTATAAATTATTTCAAATAAATATTTATAAAAAAGTAATTCCATTTGAACATAAATTTATATTGTCATTACAAATGTATCTACCATAATTAGAAATGTGAATTAAAATTATTTTTATTATAAATTCTTTTAAATTAAATTATAAATCACAATTCGACTAATTTCATGAAAATTAATATTTCTTTGTCATTTATATATGAGTTCTTTTGAAACTTACTTTTTTGAAAAGCATTACACATCATCTTTATAATTTTAAATCTTTATTGCAAATAAAGAATATAATGCTAAACATATTTAAAAAATATCTAAAGAAGTTATGTAGCATGTCAAATATTAAAAAAATCTTTTAATTAAACATTTAGGGATTTTTATATTTTTTAGTTAAATTTCGATTTAACATCAGAAATTGTAATTTTACATTATTTTTGAAGTTGTTTATATGTTAATGTGCTGTAAGTATAAGCGCATGCTAAAATAGAATTTGTTGAACTTTAAATTTATATTAATAATGTTTTCTTCTTAAATAATTATAATTTAAAACTATTGTATTTTATTTTATTAAACTGTACTCAAGAGAAACAATTTAACTTATAAAATTAATCATGCAATTAATATATTTATTTATTAATTTAATTAAAAAAATCGTATAAATCAATTGATTATTTTAAATAATATTGAAAAGATAAATAAAATATATTTAATATATCCTTAAATTTAATTGTATTTTTTAAAATTATGAGTGAGAATTCTTATTTTAAATGTAAATGTTTCCATGACTTCATAAATTAATCAGGAGATCATAAATTATTTTTTAATAGATTTATTAAGAATACTATTATTGATAAAATATCATTGTTTATTATTATAAAAAATTAATATAATTACACCAAGATAAGATTTTTAATTTAATTTAAAAATTTGATTGTCTCAATAAATTTACTAATTATATTTTAGAATTTTCTAATGTAAACTGAAATAATAATTAAATTTTGAATCTTAATATTAATTTTATTTGTTTATTTATTAAAAATTATATGGTACATTTTTAGGTGAAAAAAACTTTACTTTCTCATATAATTAAGAATAAAATAATTATCAATAAAAAATACCTTGACAGTTATTATTTTTTTAAAATAATTTAATAATATTTAACACAAACCCCTGCGCATTTTGTAAATAAAAAATTAATGAGAGAAGTAATATTAATTTATTTTTAAAAAAAGAAAGATTTCAGAATGTATTAAATATTCAAAAGAAAATAATATTTATATATGTTATAATTAATATAAATTAGTTTATTAAGAATATATATTAAACATGGTTAATGGTATATGAAGAACTTTTAATAAAGATTTTTATTTATTATTTTTTTTAGAAATAAATTATAGTATCTAAACAAACATAAATTAGACTTAATTGAATTATGTTTTAAAAAGTATTAATTTTTTGTATTTATTAAATGTAAATATATTCAACTTTCAAAAAGGTCAATCAAATCCTTAAATTTAATGAATAAATTTTTTAATTTAGTAAATATAGAATACATTGTTAAAAATGGATCATTAGGAAAATAAATATTATGAACTTATTGCAGTTCATGATTCTTTTATTTTTTATTATTTTTAAGCAAAATTATCATGTATGAGCATAATATTAAGAAAATTTAAGTACATTTGAATAAATATACTTATAGAAAAACTTTTTCTAAAACTTAAGCATAAATATAGCTTAATTAAATTTACTTAGATTGTGTGAGAAAACGATCAAATTCATAGATATTATACTTTAATAGTTTACAATTTAAGGTATGAAAAATATACAAGAAAATAGTAAATTTATTAATTGCAATTAACAAAATAAAATTGTTATTCTCCTATACATATAAATATTTTCGCATTATTATCTGAACTAATCTAAAAGTCATTTCAGTCATTATTTATTTCTTTTTAATATTCAAAATATCTTATATAATATATAAGAAATATTCATTAATTGTAAGTTTAGACTGAGAAATTATTAACTAAAGAAAATATCTCAATTAAATTATATTTTACTTGATCTTAATTTGTTTTAAGTAGGCAATATTTTCCTCTGTTATTTTTCATAAATTAATTTACTATACTTCTAAATAAAAATTTCAGTTAAAAGAGCGCAAAGTCCGGCAATTAGCTTCAGATTAAATAGTAGATCAAATAGAAGCATGGTACACAGCCTCCAAATACCAAGAAATTTAGGATCTTTTAGAAACTTAAATGTGATAACTGGATATTCAAACTTTAAATTAACTGTATGGTATATTTAATAGTTTACAGTTTCTTAGTTACAATAAAAAATTTAAAACTAATAAGTGTTTTCAGGTACTTTAATAATAATTTTTCAAGAAAGTAATTGATATTTCATTAGTAAATGTTAACTTAATGAATTTATGATAATTTTAAATTTTGAGTTTCTAAAGATTGCTTAAATATAAAGGCAGTAACTTAATCCCATGAAATAAAATTACATTAATATTTGAACATGAAAAATAAACTGAAATATACTCAAAAAAAGTCCCATTATTAATAATGTTAGACTTGTTAGAACTTATTAATATCTTCTCACAAAAGCAAACTTCAAATTATTCCTTTAACAAATTTATCTTTACTAAAGACTATGTGTTAGTATATCTATAAATAGGAAGGAGTGACTTGGTAAATGAAAAAAAATACTCAATATATAGTCTAATTATAATAAATATAACCCATATTATATACAATCCATGAATATACAGTCACAATGATAATAAATAAAAATTCATTGATTTTTTTCCTCCAAACTTAAATTGTAACTAGAATATGAATTAACAACAATTTAGATATGATTAAAAAATACCTCTTAACAATAACTTCTTATAGGAAAATTATAATATATAATAAAGAGATAAGGCAGAATTTTTTGGAGTAAAATAGAAATTTTATCTTGAATTTGAATTTATAATTTAATAAGACTCTGTTTGACCTCTTAGTTTAGCTTAAAATCATCATCTTCATCACATTCAACTTTTTTTCCACTTTAAGGATCCCTGCACGATATTTCACTCTCATTCTTGATTTCAACAACTTTAAGTTCCTCTGTTCTTTGTGTCCCTTTGGTATAAACTTGGTCACTTCTCGATTTTAGAGTGCTATATCAGAGATGCTACGTGGAACCTGCACTTCATTTTATTCACACAAACTTAATCAGATTAGAGATGTTTAATAAATTAAAATTTACAAATTAAAACTTTGAAAGTTTTAATGATCAGAGATTAAACTTGATACTAATAGTTTTAATTTAATAAGAATTCTATATTGGGATGTCTTAATTAATTTTTGGCATGTTCTTATTAATTAAGACTTAGTTAATTTTAATTTATTAAACATCTCTAATCTGATTAAGTTTGTGTGAATAAAATGAAGTGCAGGTTCCACGTAGCATCTCTGATATAGCACTCTAAAATCGAGAAGTGAACAAGTTTATACCAAAGCGAAACAAAGAACAGAGGAACTTAAAGTTGTTGAAATAAAGAATGAGAGTGAAATATCGTGTAGATCCTTAAAGTGGAAAAAAAGTTGAATGTGATGAAGATGATGAGGAAGATGATGATTTTATCTTAAATTATAAATTCAAATTCAAAATTTAAT